>CAUYPK010000829.1:0-15126 GCA_963574355.1 Loris lydekkerianus | reverse complement strand
TGAATTTCTGAGGTGTCTGTTGTTATTTTGCCTTTGTCATTTCTGATTGATGATATTAGGGACTTTAATTTTCCATTTTTGGTTGGGTTCACCAAAGGTTTATCAAGTTTGTTGAATTTTTCAAAAAACCAACTTTTTGATTCATTGAACTTTTGTACAATTCTTTTGTTTTCAATTTCATTTAATTCTACTCTAATTTTAGTTATTTAATTTCTTCTGCTGGGTTTGGGGTTGGAATGTTCCTTTTCCCGTTGCTTATGATGTCTCAGTAAGTTATTGACTTCCCCTCTTTCCATTCTCTTGAGGAAGGTTTGCAATGCTATAAATTTCCCTCTTAGGACTACCTTTGCACTATCCCACAGGTTCTGATAATTTGTGTTTTCATTATTGTTTTCTTCCAAAATTTGGCAGTTTCCTTCTTAATCTCATCTAAGACCCAGCTAACATTCAGCATAAGGTTATTCAGTTTCCAAGACTTTGTATGAGTATGCAGATACTTGTTATTGGTGAGTTCAACTTTTATTGCATGATGATCTGAGAAAATACAAGGAATAATTTCTATACTTTTTAACTTTGCTGAGGTTATTATTTGTGACCTAAGATGTGGTCAATTTTGGAGGATATTCCATGAGCTGATGAGAAGGATGTGTATTCAGTTTTGTTAGGATAAAATGTTCTGTAGATGTCTGTTAAATTCAATTATTGAATGGGAAAGTTTACATCCAAAATGTCTTTGCTTAGTTTCTTATTGGAAGATCTATCTAACACTGCCAAAAGAGTGTTAAAATCTCCAACTATTATGGTGGTGGAGGAAATCAAGTTGTTCATATCTGTAAGAGTCTCTCTTATAAATTGAGGCACATTCTGGTTGGGTGCATAAATGTTAATAATTGAAATGTCATCATTGAGTGTTACCCTTAATAAATGATAAAACTTTCACTCTTCACAGATGATATGATTTTATACCTGGAAAATGCCAGGGACTCAACCACAAAACTTTTAGACATGATCAAGGAATACAGTAGTGTCTCAGGATACAAAATCAATACTCACAAATCAGTACCAATAATAGTCCAGCTGAAAAAAACAGTCAAGGACTCTATTCCCTTTACAGTTGTGACAAAGAAGATGAAATATTTGGGAATTTACCTAACAAAGGACATGAAATATCTCTATAAAGAAAATTATGAAACTCTGAGAAAAGAAATAGCTGAAGACAAATGGAACAATGTACCATGCTCATAGGTAGGAAGAATCAACATTGTTAAAATGTTCATATTACCCAAAGCAATTTACAAATTTAATGCAATCTCTATCAAAGCACCACAATCATACTTTCAAGATCTGGAAAAAATAGTACTTCATTTTACATGGAACCAGAAAAAAACTCAAATAGCCAAGACATTACTCAGAAATAAAAACAAATCAGAAGAATTATGCCACCTGACTTCAAACTATACTATAAATCTACAGTGATCAAAACAGCATAGTATTGGCACAAAAAATAGAGAAGCAGATGTATGGAACAGAATTGAGAACCAAGAGATGAACCCAGACACTTATCTTCATTTGATATAAGTCCATCAAGAATATAAATTGGGGGAAAGATTCCCTATTTAACAAGTGATGCTGGAAGAATTGGCTGGCAACTTGTAGAAGACTGAAACTGGACCCACACCTTTCACCATTAACAAAAATTGAATTTCACTGGATAAAAGATTTAAACTTAAGACATGAAACTATAAAGATTCATGGAGAGAGTGCAGGAGGAACACTTGAGGAAATTGGCCTGGGAGAATACTTTATAAGGAGGATCCCCTGAGCAATTGAAGCAACACCAAAAATACATTAATGGGATCTGATCAAACTAAAAAAGTTCCTGCACAGCCAAGAACACAGTAAGTAAAGCAACCAGACATCCCTGAGAATGGGAAAGAATATTTGCAGGTTATGCTTTTGAAAAGGTCTCATAACCAGAATCCACAGAGAACTCAACTTATTAATAAAAAAAGAGCAAGTAATCCCATTTCATTGTGGGCAAGGGTCTTGAACAGAAGCTTCTCTGAAGAAGACAGGCATATGGCAAACAAACATATGAAAAAATGCTCATCTTTAATCATCAGAGAAATGCAAATCAAAACCACTTTGAGATATCATCTAACTCCCATAAGACTGGCTCACATAACAAAATCCCACAACTACAGATGTTGACATGGATGTGGAGAAAAGGGAACACTTCTGCACTGCTGGTGGGAGTGCAAGCTAAAATGTCCCTTTTGGAAAAAAGTATGGAGAATACTCAGGGATCTAAAAGTAGACCTGCCATTTGATCCTGCAATTCCTCTACTAGGTGTATATCCAAAAGGCCAAAAATCACTTTATAACAAAGATTTTGCATCAGATTGTTCATTGCAGCTCAATTCGTAATAGCCAAGTCATGGAAAAAGCCCAAGTGCCCATCAACCCATGAATAGATTAATAAATTGTGGTATATGTATACCATGGAATGTTATGCAGCCTTAAAAAAAATGGAGACTTTACCTCTTTTACATTTACATGGATGGAGCTGGAACATATCCTACTTAGTAAAGTATCTCAAGTATGGAAAAAAAAATATTCAGTGTCTCAGTACTATTATTAAACCACTGTACAATCACTCACACTTTCATATGAGGAATAGATCACAACTATGGCCCAGGATGAAGGCAGGAGGAGGGGGGCTAGGAGGGGAGGATGGAGGTAAGATTGAGGGAAGGTTAATGGTGGGACTACACCTATGGTGCATAATGCAAGGGTACTTGTTGGATTTATTAAGTACAGAGTATAAATGTCTTAACACAATAATTAAGTAAATGAAATGAGGTTTATATTAACCAATGTGTTGTAAATGCTCCAAATTCTATATGAAATCAGTATGTTGTACTCCATACATGCATTAATGTACATTTAATGTATACATGATCTATGCATTTATGACTTAATAAAAAAATAAATAAATAAATACTTTCAAAGCAGCATTTTTTAAATCTAGCAGTATGTCTTTACTATAACATATAGTAAAGGAAAATGTATTAGTTGTAGAAGAGCATAAAGCTGTACTTTCTATGTTGACAATTGGCTGATGCATCATTACTATGAGCAAATGGGAGAAAATATTTAGTCAATTTGTCAAATTTAACTATGTTCAAATGCAAAATAAATAGAATAAATAAATAAAATTGGGACTTTCCATTTGACAATGTTTAAGTTGCAATGATGTTTTTATCATAGTTGCTTCCATAGTGTAACAGAATTGCACTGTGTTCTTGCAGTTTCAAGAAAACCAGGTAATCAAGAATAGGTTAATGGAAAGAAATTAGTTAATTTTCTTTTCTTTTCTTTCCTTTCCTTTGCTTGCTTGCTTGCTTGCTTTCTTTCTTTCTTTCTTTCTTTTATTTCTTTCTTTTTTTTTTTTTTGAGACAGAGTTTCACTATGTCTCCCTTGGTAGAGTTACATGGCATCACAGCTCATAGCAACCTCAAACTCCTGGACTTAAGTGATTCTCTTGCCTCAGCCTCCCAAGTAACTGGGACTACAGGCACCCACCACAATGCCTGGCTTTTTTTTTTTTTTTTTTTTTTTTGGTAGTTGTCACTATTTTTTGGCAGGCCTGGGCTGGGTTTGAACCTACCAGCCCTGGTGTAAGTGGCTGGTTCCCTAGCCACAGAGCTACAGGTGCTGAGCTGAAATTAGTTAATTTTCATTTGTATATGTCAAGAAGTCTGATTTGAAAGTTTGACCTTATTGTTAGTTGGTTGGTTGGCTGGTTGGTTGGTTGGTTAATTTTTCTCCCATCTGGGTGTTCAGGCAATAATTACAGAAAATGAATGAATCAAGTCATTTCCCATTGAAATGACTTGGAAACTTTGTTGAGAATCAATTAACCAATTAATATGGATTTATTTCTGTATATTTCCATTAAGGTGTGTGTCCAGATTTGTGTTAATGCCACCTTGTCATGACTACTGTGACTTTTTATTAAAATGTGAAATCAGGTATTGTAACTCTTCAAAAACTCATTCTTCATATGAAACTTGTCTGAACGATTATAGGTCTTTTGTTTTTTATGTCAGTGTTTAAATAACCTTATCAACTTGCACAAAATTTTTTTAAGATTCAGACTGTGCTTGCAAGGAATTGGCAGATAAGTTTGAAAAGAAATGGCATCAATTGATACATATAAAGATGGATTAACTCTATATTGATTTATTAACTGCCATTTTTATTTTACTTAAGCTATTTCACATATTCAGCTAGAATTAGGCCTAAGTACTTTATATAATAACAGCATATTAGTAATGAATAATTAGAAATTCAAGCTGTACTAAAATACTATACTATTTTAAGCCCATGTCTGATTGCACCAAAGTACATGCAGTCTAGTGCATGGACACAGTTTTCCTGACCTCCAGATTTGACTGTGGTCCCAGGAAATCCTCCTGTGATTGTTTTGTTTTGTTTTGTTTTTCTCCCTTTTTATCTCTTTTAAGGTATTCACCACTGCTCTACCATTTTGTTTGCATGGGTGGAATGGAATGGGTTGGTCAAATGTCACAGAATCTCACCATTTTTACTTAGATTTAATATGTTTCCTTGAATAAATGTTTCATTTACCCAGGGTAAAGGGTATATAAGTGAATTTTCTTTTTAATATAAACTGGAAAATATGCTTGTAAATTATGGTGCTTGGCAATTTCAAAGAGGTGGAACAAACCTGATTTCCCCTAAATTCATAAGTTGGTAAGGAAAATGTGTTATACCACATATATGTAAGTTCTATTAAATACTACACAGTCATACAAAGGAATGCAGCAATTTAGATGGAACAGGAACCATTATCCTAAGTGAAGTATCTCAGGAATAGAAAAATAAACACCACATATACTTTCTAAAAATTTGGAGCTAAATGATGGGTAAAAGCAGATTGAAACCCAAAAAAGAGGTAAAGCAGGGATGTAGATTTAAAACTGACCTATCCAGTACAGTGGGCACTATTCTTTTGTTGAAACATTAAAAGCCTCATCTTAAGCATTATACAAAGTATCTATGTAAGAAAAACTTTTGTACCACACTAACACTTTGAAAACAAAAAGAATTTTGTGTTTGGACTGTTTACAATTACATAATTAACAGTTGGATTTAAATATACTATCATTTTAAATATTTATCTATATAGAAAGTTAAGACTCTTTGTGACCATCATCCAAGTGACTTCTTAGTAACCATTATAGTAAAGCGAACGAGAGGACAGAGGCTGGTAGTGATCTCTATTTGTAGCTATACCTGTGCATTTGCAGACTTTAGGCCTTACCATACTTCTTGCCTTGAACTTCTTTATTAATTTGTAAAGGAAAGTTTCATATTTTCCTGTTTAAAAGAATGGATTTGCACCTCTACTTAATACCATATACAAATTATAACTTTAAGCAGTTACATACATAAATTTAAGAAATAAAACATAAAACTCTATGAAGGAAACATAGCAAAACATATTCATGACCTTGATCGAGGCAAAGGTTTCTCAGATACAAAACAGAATACATCACACACATAGAGACAAATTTTGTGTTGCAAACAAAAGAGTTAAGAAAGTGAGAAAGTTTATAGTGAGAAAATTATTTGTGAGTCACATGTTTAAACCAGAATGTATTTCCAGTATAAATAAATCATTATTGCGACTCAATAACAAAAGAACAAAAAACCAATTCCAATTGGGCAAAAGAGTTAAATAGACATTTTCCAAAAAAACTACGTATGTCCAATAAGAATATGATAAGATGCTTAATATCAATATTCTCTGTGGAAATTAATACCACAAGGTACCACTTTATACCTATTATATGACTTCAATGAAAAGACAGACAATATCAGAATGGAGAATTTAGAAGCCTCAAAACAGACACTGCTGGTAGGAATGACAAATGATGCCACTGCTTTAGAAAATAGTTTGGCAGTTACATAAAATACTAACCATATGGTAACACATGACCCAGCAAGCCTACTCCTAATATGCACCTAAGGGAAATGAATACATATGCCCACACATAAATTTATATAAAAAATTCTGTATATATACACCAGTGGAATGTTATTCATAACAACCAAAACTTTACACAACCAAAATGTCCATCAGCTGAAGAATAATAGGATGAATTAAATATTGTATGTATATCCATGCAATAGAATATATGGCTATAAAAGGAGGAACTAATGGCAAATGAGAAAACCGTAACAAATAACATATACCTTATTTTTCCAGGTATATGACATATAATATATGTTTCCATGTACATGAAATATATCGAATGGCTAAACGTATAGAAAGACAGAAAGCAGTTTCATGGTTTGTATTGGGCTGACAAAAGGGGGTTAGGAAGAGTGCTGTCCATGGTACTCCAAAGGTCCTCCAAAAATATCTAACAGAGCCTGCCTTATAGTAGGGCAACATTCACTAAATGTATGACATAATTCCATATCTGCTTCTTGCCACTTATTGCGTTCAATTTCAAATTCCAAAGAAAATAAATTTTACTTTCAGCCTTGCTTAAAATTATGGTTAGAACTTTCCAATCCATATATACCAAATCTGAATTTCCTTACATAAAACTGTAAAAATAATATCCATCTGAGGATTGTAGTTAAGATTAAGAATATAATTCCTGTAAAGTACTTAGCATGGTCTCTGGCTTTCTAAAAGGTGGATAGTTTTGAATTTCTCCAGATGATAATGCTAAGACATAATTTTTCAAGATCTTGTTTATTGATTTATTCATCCTATCAACTGTCAGATATTTTTGGAGGGCCTACTGAGTACCCTGGACAGTGCTAGGCACAGCTGATATTCTCATAGAGTTTACAATCTGTTAAGAACAGACAGATATGAGTCAAGAGGTATAAACTAATCTTTAATCATAATTGTGATATTTTTAGATGTCAAATTTGAAGTGCCAAGAGGCGGTAAAATCCTTTGAGGGAAGTAATAGTTTTAGTTCTAATGTACTATGGATTAAAGAGTTGAATTCATTTTTTCAGTGGTTTTTCATATATCATCCTAGCAAAATGTAGTTGAATTGTAGAAGTAATGTAGATGAAAAGAAGTATATAAAACTAACATAGTTAGATAAATGTGCTAAGATGTCTAAAAAAAAATGACTGTTGTGCCAGCGTGATTGTCTTGTAGCCGGTATGATGAAAAAATACGGGGGTAGATTAGGGATCCCCAACCTTTTATGGCAGTGGGGGTGAGTGAGGAATGGGTCAGAAGGCAGTGCTCAGGCAGTGATGCAAGTGGGGGGATGTGAGTGTAAATATAGCCAAAGCTTCTCTATCTCAACTACCTGCCACTCACCCTCTGGCTGTGTAGCCTGGATCCTAACAGGCCCCAGAGAAGAACCTTTTTGGCACCAGGGATGAGTTTCATAGGAGACAATTTGTCCATGGACCTGCGGTGGGAAGCTAGGACAGGAGTCAAAGCTCAGGCAGTGGTGCTGTGCAGTCTAATTCCTAACACGGCACAAACCAGTGCCTGTCTAAGTCCATGGGTTGGAGACCCCAGGACATTGGGACATTGTTCCTATTTGGGTAAGTAGTAGAAGTTAAACATAGTCATGTGCACGAAAGGAAAAACAGAAAACTAAAAACAAAAAGCAGAGCTGTGCAAATTGTGCCACAAGAAGTAGATCAGGAGCCAGATCCGTTAGACAGGTACCCAAGGAGATGTCTACCAAATGCAACGTCAATCCACAGGGATGCAATGAAGCAAATAAACAGGCATGAGTTTGATTAACTTTTAAAAACTAGAAGACAAGGAAATACAAACAGAGAAATTCATTATAGACATGAAATTGAAAAGTTTTAAATGGAGAAGCAACCCTTTACCTCCACTGTATGCATAAATACATTTCCAGGTGGGATAATTTTAGGTCACCTGAGAAGCAAGTTAATAAATGGTGCAGATGCAGAGAAACTTGTGATTACCCATTTTTGTCAAGTATTCTCTATACTACACAGAGAAATAGGAACTTGTGAACCAAGTAAAATATTTATATTAAAAATATGTATATCCTCTCAGTCACTTATTTGATATTCAGTTAAGTTTCTTTGGAATGATTAGGACATTATATGTTATAAATTCCTTTTCCAGGATCAGATGGTTCTTTAAAAGATACAACAATAATATCTACCTTTAAAAATACCAAAGAATGTCAAATAAATAGCCAAGCATGTGAGGCTTAAAAGAAGAAAACTACATAAGAAATGTCATTTTCAAAGTGAAATCAATGTATGTTAATGAATTCTCATTTTGTGCAATGTAACCCCAATGTTCTGAGTCAGACAAGCAGGAAAGGAACTTAGGATCTGAGGGCATGTATAATATATTTCATTCAGTTCATGGTCTTGGGGAGCAAGCATGGAAAGTCCGCACAAACAGAAGGTCACTCCTACATATATCCAAGAGGAACAGTAGCACCAGAATGGCAACAGCAGTCATACAGTAGTCACACAATATTCACATAGAACCCTAATCCTGACATCACTGTGTACAGTCATGGCTATTTAAGACACACATGGCGCCTCCCAGCAGGACTGTGGGTGAGAAAAGCCCAAATAATTTTGTCTCCCCCACATGCAATAAGAAGTCAGACTTGATTCTGCTATAGCATTGTCCATCCTCAGAGCTCTTCATAAACATGAAGGTTACACTTTATAGTTTGGGCATATTTAGCTAGAAAATAAAGCAGAATAGATTAGATAAATTTTTCTGTAATGAATGTTAACTCTAAGCTAGTCTCTCCAACTGCCAAAATTATTGGGTCTACATTAACTCTTTATTACCATAAAATTTTTTTCTTACTTGTAATTGAAATAGTTTAGTTATATGAATAATTCATTGCATTTCATTATATCTCACCAGTTAAAAAATTACACAGTAAATATGCTTTCCAAACAACATAATTTAACACTATGATAATATAGTAATGTTATTCCATAGTAGCCTCCATAGAATTCTAAAAGCTTACCTTTCTAAAATATATCGAATTTTACTAGTAAAGAAAAACATTTGAAAGAGCAAATACTCAAAAAATGCTATTTTGTCTTCTTTATCTTTTTTTTTTTCAAATTGGAACATAACACTTGAAATGCAATACAGATGCAAAGTGTATATACCCAAGGAATGATGAAATTTTTAAAATGATAACGTTACCATTAACTCAAAAGTTAATTTGTTTTATGTTTAGTGCAAAACTAGTCTCATTTGTTTACATAATATAAAATAATAAAACTGTAGGATATATTTTTATTGAAGTATTTATAAGTTTCATGATATTCATAATCAGTTATGATTTTATAAATTCAGTAATTTGGAAATTAGCTGAAGTAGTTTTGTTCCATAATTCTTGTTACATAATATCAATCTTGCATTTTATTTGATTTTTTTGTTTACATCACGCCTATAATATCTCCACTAGAAACATAGTGGTTTAAATAATTAGTAAATTATAAAATCAACACTTATTAGATCTACTCAGATACCACGGTTACATAAATAAGAAACAAAATGCTATAGGATTTAATGTCAAGTGGCATACATTCTAATTCTGTATAAAGGTAGCCTGCATAATATAAAATTTAAGAATACAAATTAATTCAATGAAGTATTAGTTTATATTTAAATGAAGTTGTAAATCTTTGGCATTTGCAAAGTCCTGAGATTTTCTCAAATTCCCAAGTTTTCCAGTGGCACAAAAACATAAATGCATATGATTTTCCTCATGCACTTCATTTTTTAAATTATTATATCAATGTGATTACATGCGTTAAAGGAAAACAATAAAGCCACATAACTATTGTGATTGATGAGATTCAGTTACCCGCCACACCACATTTGTACATACATCAAGCTTTCAGTAATTGTCGTATGTACAAATGTGGGGTGGTAAATGTTTCATCATCAGACTGTTTTTCTTCCATTTTTAGCAAAGACTATATTCACATACACCCCCCACACACAAATCTGTTGACTCTATACATGTAATTATTTTGCTGAGGTTAAGTTTTAAAATAGGTTGAATCACTGAGAGGTATGTTTTTTAAAGAGCAAGAAAAAGACTTGCCAGTTCACATGTTACAAAAACACAAACACAGCTGTTATTACTGCAAAAATAGTTTGAAGAATGACATAATCTTTGTGCTTTTTTTACACACATTAACTCAACCAATGACGTGTGGTAGATGACATAGACTTTTGGGTGGTTGGATGCAGACAAGACAGTCTTGATGGAATAAGAAATGAGGTTGAAATATTTGTTTATACATACAATATAAAACAATGGCTTATCTTTACATTGAAAACATATGTCATACTTGTTTTTAATGTTTAGGTATGAGATTGTCTCAGATTCATACATTACAGACTACCTATGCTCAAGCATTGTCCTGGTTGTAAATTTAAGGAAAAAGATGGCATAAAATTAAGATTTCTTTTCTCCAATTGTGTTCTCTATGTGTTTTTACATTCTATTATGCTGTCCTTCTGACAAGTTAAAAGGATTGATAAAATACTTACATTTGCATACAGAATCCTTCAGTCTCGAGCAGCAGCTGGTAAAGTACCTATACTAGATCTCACAGGTATCATGTGTGTATAATATGGTGAAAACCATATAGAATATTAATGTGATATAAACACAAATATTATTTGTAAGCAAGATTATGGCAGTATTTCTAAGTAAAATACTGTAATTATTGCTGAACAAGGTAGACAATCAATAAGCACTAATTGATTGGATTCATAAAAATAACAATGGCAATAGAGATTGCCTGAGTATTGAGATTAGAAATTTTATTTTACCCACCAATTTAAAAATTTGCTTATGGGTAGTACCCATAGACCAGTGGGTAAGGCACTGGCCACATACACCAAGGCTGGAGGGTTCGAACCTAACCTGGACCAACTAAAGGAAAGACAGCTGCAACCACAACAACAAAAATAGCCAGGCATTATGGAGGGCACTTTTAGTCCCAGCTACTTGGGAGGCTGAGGCAAGAGAATCGCTTAAGCCCAAGAGTTTGAGGTTGCTGTGAGCTGTGACGCCATGGTACTCTACCTAGGTTGACATAGTGAGACTCTGTCTCAAAAAAAAAAAAAAAAAAAAAAAATGCTTATGGATTGAAAATTAATACTCTCCTTAATAACTAATGTATTTAGTTTCTATGGTGACAATTCACTTCTTGGAATATATCTCCACTTATTCCTTTGAAAACAGTTCTGAAGAACAAATAAAATTTCCTAATAAGATATCAATAAGGGATTAGGAATCATTTAGGAAGCTTTGAAACTCTAGAGCAATTTCACCTATTGAAATTAACAAATTGTTTTATAGGATAGCTATATTCTTAGCAAGCTTCATCAGGGTAGTGCCCAATTTTAGCAGTTTTGCTTCCTGAGAGCCACTTGTTAATATCTCCTTAATCTCTTTACACCCAAATTTCTCATTGGTTGTATGTTATAATTTACTGGAAGGTTAAAAAAATACTAGTGTTTGGAACCCACAACTAGAAAGATCCCTGGGCACTATAAAACTTTAAAAATTGCTTTAACAATTCTTAAATGTAAATGCCCCTGCTGTCCAAGTTCACTTTTATTTTATCCTATTACTCATCCAGGGTAAATCCAACAATGCAGATTAATAATCCTTTTCCTGTTAGACTTCTATTAATTATACATTAAAAAGATTAATAATGATCATTTTATTTAGTGTTTACACCATAAGTTGTTAAGGCTATTAGCATTCAAGGCCATATTACTCATTATTCCTAAATCCTCGTGTTAACTCTTTGCCACACTTGTACTATCTTCCATTTGGAAAGCATGAGTGAAATGCTTTTAGCATGGTAGCCTGAAAAGGTGGTCCTTCAGAGGCTTGCTCATGAACTTAGCTGGTGTCTGGGAACTTAACTGATAAATTAATTGCTATACCCTAATACAAAATTTTTCATAAGTGATGAGTGATCGTTATGACACAGGTTTGTGCGTTAAGAGTCTGAAATCTTTATACATGATGAACTTGATCCCCACCCCCAAAAGGCTTAACTGGTCCTCCCTAATAGATTGCTTCACATATATCGTCATAAATTTTTCTGGAGAAATTAAAAATGCCTTATGTGATTCCATAGGAGAGGACTTTTAGAAGGTAATACTTGGCTTCCTCTGGATTTCACCCATGTACCTTTTCCTTTACTTATTTTGTGTTGTATTTTTTTTCATTATAATAAATATTAGCCATAAATTAAATTATATGCTGAGTAAATATTTTCAGCAAATCTCCAAACCTGGAGATCTTCTTAGTGAACCCCAACACAATTGTCCTACACTTCAGATAGAAAGCTATAGACTACGTGTAAATATTTCTTTTTAATGGTATTTATAAACTATAGACAGATAGTGTTATTATTTTTAGCTTTGACTGAAAATAAAGGTTCTGTTTCAGGTTATGTCTTTTTAAACCTAAAATTATTTTCACTTTATGTTTTTTCATCTCATAGGTGTATATCCTTTATCACACGATTTAGCAGGAGCTTAAATACATAATGGAATTTAGGTTAGAATAAACAGCTCACTATTATTGGTAAAGGAATCAATTTACTATATTCACATATATGAATGAAAGTCATTACCAGGCATATCCACTTTCATCATAAACTCATAATAGCTAATACTTGAATATTAGGACTTGAAGATGAGAAAAAGTATGGCAAAAATAAGAAAGTATAATCCTCTGTGTACTTCCAAGGCTAAGGCTGATAATGTTAAGGGAGTCCTTTAGGTTGGTAATATGGGTCAATTTAAGGAAGTGTTGCTCAAGCCTGTGTCCCT
This sequence comes from Loris lydekkerianus, assembly GCA_963574355.1. Lineage (NCBI taxonomy): Eukaryota > Metazoa > Chordata > Mammalia > Primates > Lorisidae > Loris > Loris lydekkerianus. Next base: position 2,209 of record CAUYPK010000829.1, on the reverse strand, counting down.
ATGGTGATATAAAAGATGCGTCAAAAATACTTGTGAAAATTAAAACACATCATCATACCCTTTAAGAGAAGTAGAAGGTTTTAATGATCTCAACCAAATTATTGAAAAACAAACTATTGTTCTTCATGATACAAGTGAATGAGTACTTCAGTCAATGTCCTATTTTTTTCCTCTTACTGTAGATATTTCCTATTGTTCAGTCTCAATTGTAGCTACTTATTCAGATTTACATTTTGTCTTTCTTCTAGGAGAAGATGCATTTTCCTTTCTTAAAAGACTTTAATATCATCCACTGTCCATACAGCGAAGTTCAAATCATTTAGTTTTTCAAGATTTTTCCCCAATTTATATTCTAGGCCTTATCTCCCACACAATCTTCTTGGAATTTTTTCTAGATCCAAATATAAGATTGTATCAACAGTAAAAGGCAATAGTTTGACCTTCTCTTTCCCTATTTGGTTATGGTCTCGGTCTCTCTCTCTCTCTCTCTCTCTTATTCTAGTCTAGCAGTGGAAGTGGAAAAGGAACAAAGGAATCTATAATTGCCTGTGATCATTTAGTTGTAAACGCCCCACCCAGACCACCCTATTTTTTTTCTCTTGCCTAATTGCCTTGTATAGACTTTCAGCACTATTTTTAATAGGAACATTGAGGAAAGAAATTGCAGACAACATAAACAAATGGAAAACATAACCATGCTTATGGATCAGTATAATCAACATCATTGAAATGTTCATGCTACCTGAAGTGATTTGCAGATTCAGTGCAATCCCCATCAAAATCCAATGCCATATTTCACAGATTTAGAGAGAAATAATTCTCTACTTCCTTTGGAACTTAAAAAGAGCCTTAATTCTCCCTGGAAAGAATGGAGAAACATTCCTAAGTTGCTTAGTTAAACTCTTTAAAATATAAATAAATAAAATCTCTATTGAAAACAGTATAAAGTAGACCTACTATTTGATCCAGCAATTCCACTACTGGTTATTTACTCAAAAGAAAATAAGTCATTTTAACAAAAGACACCTGCATTCAACTGTTTATTGCAGCACAATTCACTAATACAAAGTTGTGGAATCAACCAAGTTCCCATCAATTCTTAAGCGAATTAATAAAATGTGATATATGTATACTACGGAATACTACTCAGCCATGAAGAAGGATGAATTTATGCATTTTGCAGCAATTTGGGTGGAAATGTAGACCTTTATTGTAAGCAAATTATCTTAGGAATGGAGAAACAAACACCACAAGTACCTGCTAGGAGCTAACCAATGAGCACACATATGCACAAAGGTAAGTAAAACTAAGTGGAAATCAGGAAGGGAGAGTGAGGAGGAGGGGATAGGTAAAAACCTATATAATAGGTACAATGAATACTCTCTAAGAGATGGGTACATTTATATAATCTTGCCTCAAGCCTAACAAAATTAATAGATGTAACCAGAAACGTGTACTCTTGTAATATGTTGAAATAATAATAATAATAACTCATAAAAACAAACATTTATATTTGTACATGTCACTATTTGGCAAAATTGGCCCAAGTATTCACTGCTATTGGCCTTGCTATTATAGAAGTCAACTTTATTGTATTTAGCAAGAAATAAAACAATGTTAATATTTTTGGTATAGCAACTTGATACAAAAATTTTATACCTCCAGAAGCATTATAAAAATTTAATAAATTATAGTACTGTATATCAATAATATGACTCGTTACACATCCATGTAATGTAACAATTATAAAATTTTTCTTTGAAATCAGAATATTTATGATTCATTTATAATACTACAAAGTATATAAAATTGTTTTATATTCTTTGTATGTGATAACTATGGTTTTGGAAAAAGTTATACTTTTGTAGGAAATAATATCTTTTTATAAAATAATCAAGAATGTGAAATTATGAATATTATTGAACTTGTAATTGCTTTCATATATTTTTGTTATTTTTAGAAGCAATAGTTTTATTACCAGAAGCATTTTTCTCATATTCCCCTCTCTTCATTTTTTTTTAATTGTTAAATCATAGCTGTGTACATTAGTGCAATCACCTGTACCCATTCTAAGATGCACCATAGATGTGGCCCCACCCATCACCCTCCCTCCACCAAAACCTCCCCCCTCCCTTCCCCTTCCTTGGCTCCCCTCTCTTCTTTATCCCTAATATACACTTCTGAAATTGATTAAGCCTGTCAAAATGGG
>CAUYPK010000827.1:0-25019 GCA_963574355.1 Loris lydekkerianus | reverse complement strand
GAAGAATTGACCTGACTTTTCAGGACCTAGGCCTCTTACTCCTTTTCTCAGCACCCCGCCTACCTGTCCAGACTGAAGACCCTCTGATGTCAATGGGAAGCAGGGAAACAGGAATACCTTCTTAAGGAAGGCGTTATACCTTTCCACAAAGACCTACAGCCTGGAGTGTCACAACTCTCTCTCGCTATTTTTTTTATTATTAAATTATTTCTGTCTCCCTTTAGAGCAAAACTCCTAAAAATAATCTGTACTCCATGACTCCAAGTCCTCTCCTGTTTTCTTTTAAACTCATTGACACTAGAGCCCCTCCGCTCCAGTGGAACAGCTCCTGTCAAGGTTCGCAGTGACCCCTGTGTGGGCAGATCCAGCAGCCGGTCCCACGGCCAGACCTCCCAGGCCCGCTACATCGCTGGATGCAGTTGGCCTCTGTGTTCTTCCGGAGACGCTTCTTTCCCCCGAGGCATCACACTTTCACGATTGTTTTTCTATCTCACCGACTGCTTTTTTCAGCCTCCTGTAGTTCTTATCTCCCAAATGTGAGCCTTGGAATAAATGCACTGTCAGTCAGGGCGCCCTCCGCTGGGGGTCATGCGCGGCTCTCCCAAGTGAGCCAAGTGCTCAAGACCTCCATGTCCTGCGCCTGCCTCTGCCACAGAGGACGGCTGTCCTGGCCAAACGTGCTTTCTCACTGCAGCCTCCCAAGATCCTGGGAATTACATGGTTCCCCTTCAACAAGAGGAAGCTGAGAATCAAATTTTTCATCATTTGCCCAAGGTCACACAGTTTGTCAGTGTTCTCTCTGAGAGTTTCTGATTCCAGAACTGATGTTCTTTCTGTTTGCAACCCATTGCTTGGCCTGATTACTTAAACTCACTTGGCGCTGCTGAATGTGGCTGGAGATTGGAAGTCTGTTCCTTCTTTGGGTTCCAGTCTGTCCATCTGGATTTCCTCTTGAGTGCAGTGTTACACTCTTCTCCCCAGAGGCTTGGCAGTCAAGTTTGCAGGACAATGGGCGCTCTTACTGGTTGAAAGGCCAGCTGCAGAGTAGGAGAGGAACAAGGGCTAATAGATTTGATCAAACATCTGTGGGGCCTCCTGGCATTTGGAGTGTGAGTGCCTTAGAGATACTAACTATTCTGGCCTCAGGGAGTTGACGACTGTTAATCTTGGTGGTTTTGACCGCTAACTGCCCCAGAGGTCCAGCCTGTTGCATGACTCAGAGTCCACAACACTCCCCCTATTCTTCTCCCACTGGGATAGCCAGGAGGCCATTTCTAAGGCATTTTAATTTGGTAATAACTTGACATGGCTCGCTGGAGTTGTATGTTTTAGAAGTTATATTGCCTTTTCTAAATGAGGGATTGATTTAAAGAGTATCATCTTTGACATCTGACCACCTTTCACTGTGGCAGAGAGCAATATCTCCTGCTGTCTCTGCTGGGTTCTGGTTCTCTCTTCTCCACTGCAAGTGGTCTGAGCCCAGGGATCTTGGAGAGTCTCACAGCCCTTATTTTTCAAGCACCCAGTCAAAAGTTGATGGGGTGAACTAGAGAAAGGAAGGATGTGACCAGAGGTTTGTCTGGAACATACTATGTGAAGAAGAGACAATTGCTGTCCATTTGTCAACTTGTTTGTAAAAGTTTCTGAAATTCAGAAAGACCATAGGAACTCATAGTATAAAGTGAGGAAGCAGGTAGGGTGGGGGGTTGGGGACAGGGCAGGAAAGGACTCAGAATGCTTCATCACCGTGTATATCCTTTCAAAGAGCTATGGAGGGCTTCTCGACCCTCTCCCGTACCCTCTGGGACACGACCCTCTCGTGTCCAACTGTGTTGACCACTCCTATGCTATCTGGACTCTCTGCACCTTCCTCTGTGATCATGTTGGTGGTAGTGTCATGTTACAGAAAAGCGAGCTCAAATCCAATGTCTACCACTTGCCAGCTATATGATCCTGAATGAGTCTCTTCATCTCTCTGAGCCTCATGTGTAATTTAATAATTCATAAACACCTGCTCACAGGGTTGTTGAAAACATCTAAGATGTTTTCATCACTCTACCTAGTCCAAAAGCTTCTAGTAAGTTCAGTAACTGCACTGAAGTTTATATTTCATTTCTGAAACACAGTTGTTTATGTAAGAAAATATTTTTCTTTTGTTAAAACCTTTGGTTTTCTTTTGCCTACCAAATAAAGTCCCAACTCCTTGGCCTGTCACTCAGCATTTGGATTTGCATTTTAGGCTTTGAATTTCATTGACAAGGAAAGCTTCAAAATGTTTATTTCTAAAAGAAATTGCACATGGATACAGATGAGTTTGTCTGTATTCAATGAGCAGTTACTCTGTGTAAGGTGCTGGACTAGGCCTGGAGGTGTCCAGAAGTGAATCAGACATGACGCACACTAGGCAGGGGCATCATTGCTCTGAAAGCACTGCCCCATACCCACCCCACGCAGTCCCTGCAAAAGGTAGCCCTAAAGGGCAGGCTTGCCACAGACCAGCCCAGTAGAGCATCTGGGCACCAGTGTGTTGGCAGCGGGCCCAAGGTGGGGGTGGAGGATATTGGAACATAGAACTGGCAGGCAGCCAGGGCTCACTCAGGTGCCTCAGCACACAGGGCCTCTTACCCCAGCACGCAGGGCCTCTTACCCCAGCCATCATGGACCCCATTCACTGAATAAATCCTGTTCTTCAGTTGGGATTTTCTTTAGACTGCATAGGGCAGAGTTTTTTGTAGCAGGGCAGTGACTCCAGCCCCACACCGAACACTTAAGGACATTGAAAGCCAATGATGTGAGACAGCATGATTATAATCACGCAGCAACAAAGTGGGGGTTAGAGCATAAGTCTTCTGAAAAAATATTTAGCAGTCTCTCTGACTTGTGGGTTTCTGAGATTACCTTGGCTGCAGCGAGACTGTCAAGGTCATTTCCTCCCTACAGAAAGTTATAGGGCCCTTCTGTGTACCCGTCTCTAGGCAAGATATGGGAGTGGAGAAGATAGGCAAGCTTAAATCAAATTCTGGCATCAGGAATTTAGAGAGAGAGACACACTAGCAGCAATTACAGTCCAGTATGTTGAATGGTGATAGGGATAAGCATGTGATGTGGGTAGCAGAGGGAGGGAGGGTATGAGCACAGAGGCACTTAGCTCAACCTGGGGGCCAGAGAATCACTCCCAGTGAAGTTGACATCTGAGCTTAGTAGTGAAAGACCAGTAGGCATTGGTCAGCTGGAGAACTACCAGGCAGAGAAAACAGGGATCATCCTCACCTAAAATAGTCCAAATAACACACATACGTGGTATATTGTACTTATATTCAGTCACTGTGAATGGTTCCCACTGGGACAGTGGTTCTCAACCTTCCTAATGCTGTGATGTATTTTCATTGTTGCAACCCACAGGTTGAGAACCGCTGCACTGGGGGATCATAGTTTGGCGAGGATAAAGCAGTTAAGGCGGGACATGTGTGAATGTACAAGGAAGGTGGGAAGGGCACAGCTTCAGACTCTATCAAGCTTGAGCAGCTCACCCGAGTACCACTCCCTAGGTCTTTGAGCCAGATGGAGCCCCTGATGTCCTTGGGGGTCAGGTTTACTGCAAAGAATCTGTGTGAAACCCAGTGAGTTCCTCTTACAAATTCCACTGTGGGCCTGGCTTACTCATCTTTCTATTCCTTTAGGGTTTGGGGTTTTGGGGGGTTTTTGTTTATTTGTTTGGCCTTCATGTGGAAAAAGGCCTGAAGTGTTGATTGTAGGGAATGAAGCTTTTTTCAAGGTTTAAACACCCACCTCTCTTCATGAATTATAACCCACTGACTGCTCCTGCCTGACAAACTGTGACTTTCCCTCTCTTCCCCTAGGCCTGCTGAGTTAGCCACCAAGTATGCAAACTTTTCAGAAGGAACCTGCAAGCCCGGCTATGCCTCAGCCTTGATGAAGGCCATCTTCCCCCGGTAAGTGCTCCTGCCTCCTGCTGCTGCCTGGACAGCCTGGTCTGTGACCCAGGAGTCAGAAGCCTGCCCCTCATGTTCTCTCCAGGAAGCAAAATTTTGTTGCGACCTCCTTCCTGGGTCCTGGAATCTATGGGTGCCTGGGAAGGACTTTGCTTCTGGTCAGCTCCTACCGTAGTCGCTCTGGGTGCCCTCACTTTGCCTTAGCCCTGTCCCACCTCTTGGCACAGCGCGTTCTACAGCGGGATAACCTACATGGTTGCCCCAAGGAAGCCAGGTATCCAGAGGCAACTAGACAAGGCTGCAAGCACAGAAGTTCCTAGTCCTAGTACCAATGACCAAGCAAGCTTTTATGGAAGCTGGGGCCAACTAGCTGGCTTCAGGGAGGCATAGCCAAATAAAGCAGAGGACAAGGAGTTTCTGAGGCAGTGGAAGTTATTGCACTTTCCCTCTATGCCCATTTTGTATTCTGGAGCTCCTGACTTCCCTGGAGTCAGGCAATCTTAGAGAATCTGTACCTGCTGAAAGCATCTGTACCTACTCTGGAGTTCCTTTTATCAAATGCTGCTAAGGGCCCTTGCTTACTCATCTATTTTCTTCTTTTGGGTTTTCCTTCCCAAAGCGTTGGTGGGGAAAAGGGGCTGAAGAGTTGAGATTGCCTCGTGAGACTCTCAGGGTCATTGCATTCCTTCAGAAAGTGAGAGGAGCTTCTGACTCAGAATGGCTGGAGGAAAGGCTGCTCAGGATCCTCTGGCATCAGGGCACAGCACTTGGACTGCCAGAGGAGTCCTAGGGGTGGCTCTGCTCTCTGCAGGGAGGACTTGAGCTTAGGCCACATGATGTCCTTGCAAAGGAGTGCTGAGGAACAGCTGGCCCCAAAGTAAAGCCAGGATATTTGACTTTATGTTCTTTTTCTTTTCTAACATGAGCAATCCTAGTTTAGCAGGACTATGCTGGCTTGGTGTCTGGTACTCAGATAGAGATCTCTTTGTCCTTCTGAATTGAGTCCAAATATTTAGCTTCCCTCCAGCTATTTATTGAGTGCCTCTGTGTCAGGCTATGTGTTCTGTATTTTTACACATGTTTTCACAAGCCTACACGCCTACACGACCAGTCCCCTAGCCCAGACACCTGTGAGTTTTCCTTGACCTGTATATAGGTTTCTTTTACCTTTTCTAATAGAAAGTAATGTAAGCATGTGGTTTAAAAAAAAAAAAAAAAAAAAAAAAACTCAAGTAGTACAAAAGGGTCTATACTGCCCCTTCAGTCCCCTTCCCCAGGGATAGCCAGTATTACCCATAAATGGGAACATAGTGTATTTATTGTTTGGTACCTTGCTTTTTACTCCTAATAATAGAGATTATCCTATTACCACCAGCATATAGGGATCCATTCCATTTTTTTTCTTTTTCTTTTTCTTTTTTTTTTTTTTGAGACAGAGTCTTACTAAGTCACCCTCAGTAGAGTGCTGGGGCATCACAGCTCATAAAATCCTCAACTCTTGGGCCTAAGTGATTCTCTTGCCTTAGCTTCCCCAGTAGCTGGGACTACAGGCACCCTCCACAATACCCAGCTATTTTTTTGTTGTAGTTGTCATTGTTATGTAGCAGACCCGGGCTAGATTCAAACCAATCAGCCCCAGTGTATGTGGCCGACACCCTTAACCACTGAACTATGGGCATCAAGCCTCATTTTTCTTTTCTTTTTTTTTCTTTTTAGAGATAGAGTCTTGCTTTATCATCCTCGGCAGAGTGCTGGGGCATCATAGCTCACAGCAACCTCTAGCTCTTGGGCTTAAGCGATTCTCTTGCCTCAGTCTCCCGAGTAGTTGGGACTACAGGCACCTGCCACAATGCCCAGCTATTTCTTTGTTGTTGTTGTTGCAGTTTGGCTGGGGCTGGATTTGAACCCACCAGCCTCAGTATATGGGGCTGGTGCCCTACTCACTGAGCCATAGGCGCCGCCTGAGCCTCATTTTTCAAATGATTGCATAATATACAGTTATAGGGCAGTATCACAATTTTATTAAAAGGAAGGGTTAATGAAATTTGATATACATACACTAAAATTAACTTTTGGGTAGTTTTATGAGCTTTGACAAATGCATGCTTTATGCAACCACCACAATTGATAGTACATTTTCATCACCCCCAGAAAGTTCCTTTGTGCTCCATTGTAGTTTATCTCTTCCCCCAGCCCTCTCCCCTGGCAACCACTGACAGTTTTCTAGCGCTGTAGTGTTTCCAGTATGTCATGTCAATGGAAGCTTTTTGAGTATATCTTTCAATTTAGTACAGTGCATTTGCAATTTATACCCTGTTGTATGTATCAATTGTTTGTTCCTTTTTATTGCTGAGTAGTATTCCATTGAATGAATGTAACACAGTCTGATTATCTAATCAGAGTTTGAAAGACATATGGGTTAATTCCATTTGGGGATAATTATAAATAAAGCCACTATAAACATAGGAGTATAGGTATATGTGTGAACATATAAACATGAACATGTGTAAACATTTGTGTTCATTTTTCTAGAGTAAATACCTAACAGTGGAATGGCCTTAACTTTAAAGAACCTACCAGATTGTTTTCCAGAGTTCCCACCAGCAATGATCGTTCTACTTGCTCTCCATCAGTGTTTTTCAACCTTTTTTTAATCTCATAGCACACTTGAACCTATAAACTTCCACAGCACACTTAAATTATAGTGATTAAAAAAAAGAGTAATAAAAAGAATATCCTTACTGTGCTTTGAACTTCTTTCAAAAATAATTTAATTCATGATCTTTAAAATTTTTCATGGCACGCCTAAGATTCTCCAGTTAAAAATCACTGCTTTACAACTTTGCCGTCAGTCTTTTGACTCTAGCCATTCTAGTATGTTTGTAGTGATATCTCACTGTGGTTTTAATCTGCGTTTTGCTAATGACCAACAATCTTAAGTATCTTCACATGTGCTTATTTTTTTTTTTTTTATCTTTACAGAACTGTCTGTTCCAATCTGTTGCCATTTTTAATTGTCTTCTCATTGAATTACAAGAGTTCTAAAAATTTCTGATATAAACCCTTTATCTGATGATTTATAGACATTTTCTTGTCTTTCTTTTAATCATTCTTTTAATAGTATCCTCCACAGAGCAAAAGTTTTTAATCTTGGTATAGTCCAATTTATCAGTTTTTTTTCTTTTACAGATTGTGCTTTTGGTGTTATATCTAAGAAATTTTTCTCCAATCTAAGGTCAATTTTTTTTTTCTTTTCCCTTGTAATTTTTTTTTTTTTTTTTTTTTTTTTTTTTTGTGACAGAGTCTATGTTGCCCTCCGTAGAGTCCCGTGGAATCACAACTCACAGCAACTTCAAACTCTTGGGCTTAAGTGATTCTCTTGCCTCAGCCTCCCACATGGCTGGGACTACAGGTGTCTGCCACAATGCCCAGCTACTTTTTGTTGTAGTTGTCATTGTTGTTTAGCAGGCCTTGGCCAGGTTCCAACCCGCCAGCCCCGGTTTATGTGGCCGGTGCCCTAACCACTGAGCTACAGGTGCTGAGCCCTTTAAAAAATTTTTTTTGGGACAGAGTCTCATTCTGTCACCCTTAATCTGGATGCTGTTAACTCCTTTTTATTGCCTTACTGAAGTGGCTCCACTCTTTAGTACAGTATTGAAAAGATGAGCATTTAGTCTTTCACCATTACAGTGTTAGGTATAGGTTTTTCGTAGATAACATTTTTGCCAGGTGGAGGAAGTTCTCATCTATTCCTAGCTTGTTGAAAATTGTTATTTTGAATAGATATTGAATTTTGTTAAATTATTTCTCTGTATCTTTTGAGATAATCATATGGCTTTTCTTTTTTAGTATATTAATATGGCAAACTACATTGATTTTTTTTTTTGCCATTAATTGATTTTTGAATGTTATACCAACCATTCATTTGTAGGATAAACTTCATTTTGTCTTGATGTAGGTGTGTTATTGTTTTTATACATTGCTGGTTTCAATTTGATGGTATTAAAGATTTTTATGTCTCTGGTCATAAAAGATTTTGGTCTGCAGTTTTCTTTTCTTATGACATCTTTAGTTTTGGTATTATGGTAATGCTGGTCTCATAGAATCACAGAAAATATTTCTTCATCATTATATAAACTTTGTATAGAATCAGTAATATTTTTCCCATAAATATTTGATAGAATTTCCCAGCAAAATCTAGGCCCGTCTGGAAAAGAAAACAAACTCTTTCTCTCTACTGTCACACACCACTGAACAACACTCCTGACACCATATGATGGCAGTTTTTCCCACACACCAAACAATTTTTCAGCTTATGGCAACTGGATGTCCTATAATTCAGTTCAGTTCCACTGTCCACCTAGAGATAGCATTGGATCTCATAGGTTAAAGGCTCGCTTCAGCAAGACTACCCCCACTTTAGATGCCAATCTCAAGTAGTGTGTTGTCATCTATACTTCTTTTTTTCTTTTTTTTTGAGAACATATATATGTTTATTTTATATGACCTTGTGACATTAACATTGTCTACAAAGTTCACATGGGAGAACTATGCAATTGAGTTCCACTAAAAAAAAAAAAAAAAAAATCTCTGAGCTGGGCATGGTTGCTGGCACCTATAATCCTAGCACTCTGGGAGGCCAAGGCAGGTGAATTGCTTGAGCCCAAGAGTTTGAGCCCAGCCTGAGCAAGAGAGAGACCCCATCTCTAAAAATAGCTGGGCATTGTGGTGGGCACCTGTTGTCCCAGCTCCTTGGGAGGCTAAGGCAAGAGGATTGCTTGTGCCTAAGATTTGAGGTTGCGGTGAGCTATGATGCCACAGCACTCTGCCAAGGGTGGCAAACTAAAACTCTGTCTCAAAAAAAAAAATCTCATCACATTTTAAGTAAGCTTATGGTTTTATTTGTGTTGGGCTGCATTCATAGCCATCCTGAGACACATGTGGGCTGTGGGCTGTGGGTTAGACATCCCTACTTTAAGTTTTTGTTCAAATCTCATCTTCCTAATGGGGCTTACTCTGGTCATTCTGATCATTTAATTCTGCAAGCTTCTACCTTCTCCACACCTATCATCTTTCTGCCCCCAAAATTGCCACCCGCCCCCACTGCTACCATACATATCCCCCCAGTGTCAAATAGACATTGGCACTCCTAAGCACCTTATCTTGCTCATTTTTTTTTTTTATACCACTTATCACCATCTAACATACTACCTAATTTTACTAAGTTTATTATATATTTCTACATGGGCAAGGATTTTTGCTTCACTTTCTCTCTCTGTCTCTCATATTAATATTTCTAAATCCCTCTTAGATAGTGCCAGGGGCATAGTATGTATTCAGTAACTACGGTAAGTATTGGTTGAATGTTTATGGAATGAACACACAGGCATATTTATTAAAATAGACATTCTTAAAAACTATGAAAAGATTATCTTCTATAGTATAAATATAGACAAATCCCTGAGCTATTAACTTCTATTTGTCTTTCCATATTTTTTTGCTAAGCCAAACTAGACTTTAGTAATGTCTATTTATATATGTGTATATGTCTACATGTATATATATATATATATATATAACATCCATATAAATGCACATACATACACATACACATATGTGATGTAGGTTTCTTATAGATAGCACATACTCAAGTCTTGCTTTTGTATCCAACCTGACAATGTCTGCTTTTGTTGGAATATTTATAACATTTATCTGCCATTTACATTTAATATGATCATTAATATGGTTGCGTTTATTTATTTATTTTTTTTGAGACAGAGTCTCATTTTTGTCACCCTCAGTAGAGTGCCGTAGCATCACAGCTCACAGCAACCTCTAACTCTTGGGCTCAAATGATTCTCTTGCCTCAGCCTCCCGAGAAGCTGGGACTATGGTGCCCACTAAATGCCCAGCTATTTTTTGGTTGCAGTTGTCATTGTTGTTTAGCAGGCCAGGCCAGGCTCGAACCCGCCACGCTCCATGTATGTGACCGGTGCTGTACTCACTGAGCTACAGGCGCCAAGCCATATGGTTGGGTTTAAATCTATTATGTTGCTATTAGCTTCCTGTTCATTTCTTTTTTTCCCTCTCTTTTCCTGCCTCTTTTGGATTAATTTGGTATGTTTTATAATTTCACTTTATATCCATCATTGGTATAGTAGCTATACCTCTTTGTTCTTTGGTTTTCGTGTTTTTTCTAGAGTTCACAATATGTATCTTTAATTTATAATCTATTTTCAAATAGATTTCAACTTTATAGCACTACTATTTTATTTCTCTCTTCCATCTTTTGTGCTATTTTCTCATATATCTTACATCTATGTATACCACCACATTTTGCCACATATAATGCACACTTTTTTACCCAAATTTTTGACGAATAAGGATGTTCATTATGTGCAGATAGTACTAATTACATTTCTATATAAATCTTTTTAATTATTTTATTTACATTTATGGATTAAAAGTGTAACTATAGAGGCCAGGCTCAGTGGCTCTGGGAGGCCAAAGTGGGTGGATTGCTTGAGCTCATGAGTTCAAGACCAGCCTGAGGAAGAGCAAGATTCTGTCTCTACTAAAAATAGAAAAATTATCTGGATGTGGTGGTGCACTCCCAGCTACTTGGGAGGCTGAGGCAAGAGGATGGCTCAAGCCCAAGAATTTGAGGTTGCTGTGAACTATGATGTCATGACACTCTAGCCTGGGCAACAGAGCAAGACTATGTCTCCAAAAAGAAAAAAAATAGTGTGGCTCTAGAAAGCAATAACAATCTATATACAAAATAATAACCTAAAATATAGTAATTGATTTTATTGAATTTATGACACATTTGCAATGTATTTTTCAGCCAGCAAAGAGTGGCGTATTTCTCTTTTGGTAAAACAGAGATTGGAATTAAAGGTAGTGCTATAAAGTTGAGATCTATTTGAAAATAGATTATACATTAAAAATACATATTGTGAAAAGGGATTGGGAAATGCCTTGGAAAATGTCAAAACAGTTTTCATACACTGTAAACTTTAAGCTAACAGTTAAATATGCTAAAGTGCATGGCAAGAGAGAGACACTCTGGACCTTCTCCCACAGACAGTGTCATCAGACTGTGGAGGCAACAGGAAGAAAAACTTTGGTTGCCAAGATAGAAGAAGGCAATGCGAGGAAACCTCCAAAGTGACTAGAGGTGGATTCTGGAGCAGTGTGAAACTGGGATCTCTGTTTCCACCAAGATGATACAAGAAAGGGTAAAAGGATTGCATAAGAAAAACAACTGATGATTTCTCAGGGACATCTAAATGATGCTTTAACTTTATGAAGAGAGAAGGTTTGAGGATGAGTACATGAACAAAAGTTTCCCCCAAAACGTCCAGCATGAGAATCTTAAGAATCTCATCCTTATGTTATCAGTCTTCAAAAGACTTACAATTTTGAACTACCTGAAATCGCCAATATAGATGATGTCCCACTCATATTTGATGTGCCATCCAACAGAAACATGGATGTCACAGAAGCAAAGACCATGGCTATTAAACCTAGTGGGCATGAGAAAATACATTTCACTGTTATTTTAGCCTATTGTGCAAATAGAGCAAAGCGAACACATGTAATTATCTTTTTTCTTTCTTTTTTTTTTTTTGTAAAGACAGAGTCTAACTCTGTGGCCTTGGGTAAAGTGTCCTGGTGTCATAGCTCACAGCAACCTTGAACTCCTGGGTTCAAGCAATCCTCCTGCTTCAGCCTCCTGAGTAGCTGTGACTACAGGTGCCTGACACAACACCTGGGTAATTTTTCTATTTTTAGTAGAGACGATGGTCTCACTTTTGCTCAGGTTGGTCATGAGCTCTTGAGCTCAAGAAATCCACCTTCCTCAACCTCCCAGAGTGCTAGGAGTCACCACGCCCAGCTGCACAATGATCATCTTTAAAAAAAAAATGTTGCTAAAAGAAAAGATTCCAAGTGGAGTTACTGCCCATGTGCATGAAAAAGGATGGGTGAATGAAGAAGGCATGAAAATCTGGTTTAACAAAGTCTGGCCACAAAGACCGGGAGGATTACTTAAAAAACCAGCTTTGCTTGTTTTTGATCACTTCAAAGCCCATGTTATACAAAGTACAGAAGCAATCACAATAGACTTGAAAACCCAACTTGCTGTGATGCCTGGTGAACTAACCAGCTGTGTCTGTAAACAAGCCCTTTAAGGCCCTAATGAAGAAAGAGTGGACATCATTGATGCAGTCAGCTGATAATGATTTAACCCTACTGGCAGAATCAAGAGAGCATCCATCGCCCAGGTTTGTGATTGAATCCTAAGGTCATGGAACAGTATCAAGAAGGAAGTGGCTGTGAAATCGTTTTAAGAAATGCAGCATCAGGGCAGTGCCTGTGGCTCAGTGGGTGGGGCACTGGCCCCATATACCAAGGGTGGCAGGTTCAAACCCCGCCCCAGCCAAACTGCAACAAAAAAATAGCTGGACATTGTGGCAGGCTCCTGTAGTCCCAGCTACTGGGAGGCTGAGACAAAAGAATTGCCTAAGCCCAAGAGCTGGAGGTTGCTGTGAGCTGTGATGACCACAGCACTCTACCGAGAGTGACAGAGTGAGACTCTCTCTAAAAAAAAAAAAAGAAAAAAAGAAATGTAGCATCAGCAATGTTATAGATGGAACTGAGGACAATGAAATTTGCCAGGATGAGGGAAGTGTCTCTTCAGAAGACACAGGTAATGTAGAAATTGAAGAAGACGATACTTCTGATATTGACAGTGATGAGGATCTCTTGGCCTTCTATGATGTGTCAATATCATAAATTTTTTACTGGTACATAAAATTTCTTGTATCTGTTATGTTTTGTAATTATTAGATAATATCAGAAGTATCTTCTTCAATTTCTATTTTTTAATGTGTTAAAAAATGAATAGTAAAATTCCTATATAATACAAAAAGCAAGTACTTAAATTAAAATTTGAATTAAAAATTACAATGAAAGATTTTTTTCCCTAAAAGTTTGGGCCAAAAATGTGGATGTACATTATCCACATAGGAATGCATTATATATGAGCATTTTAAAACCACACAGCATTATTTTATTTACTTTTGTTTGAAATAAGGAATTATTTAAAAGGAGGGGGCAGGACAATCTACAGAATGAAAAATCTACAGAATGAAAGAAAATATTTGCAAGTCATATGTGTGATAAAGGATTAATATCCACACTACATATAGAATTCCTAAAATGTAACAACAACAACAAATAGAAAACATTTTGAAATAATTAAATAAAGGACTTACCATATATACTCGAGTATATACGGTAAATAAACACTTCTCCAAAGAAGACAGACAAATGTCCAACAAACACATGAAAAGATGCTCAAGATCACCAATCATTAGGGAATTGCAAATCAGAACCACAGTGGGATACCAACTTATACCCATTAAGATGGCCACAGTCTGAAAACATAAAATAACAAGTGTTGTCAAGGATGTAGAGAAGTTACAGCCTTGCTTGTGGGAATGTAAATGGTGCAGCCACAGTAGAAAACACTATGGTAGTTCCTAAAAAAAAAATGAAAATATCATATGATAATGTAGCAATTATACTTCTGGGTGTATACCCAAAATAATTGAAAAGAGGATCTTTTTCTTTTTTTGAGACAGAGTCTCATTATGTTGCTCTCGGTAGAGTGCTGTCACATCACAGCTCACAGCAACTTCCAACTCTTGGGCTTAAGCAATTATCTTGCCTCAGCTTCCCAGGTAGCTGGGACTACAGGCGCCTACCACAATGCCCAGCTATTTTTCTGTTGCACTTGTCAATGTTGCTTTAGCTGACCTAGACCAGATTTGAACCTGCCAGCCTTGGTGTATGTAGCTGGCACCCTACCCACTGAGCTACGGGCGCCCCCTGAAAAGAGGATCTTAGAGAAGTATTTATACTTCAAGTTCATAGCAGCTTTATTCAGGTCGGTCGTTCTTTCTTTCTTTCTTTCTTTCTTTCTTTCTTTCTTTCTTTCTTTCTTTCTTTCTTTCTTTTTTTCTTTCTTTCTTTTTCTTTTCTTTTCTTTTTTCTTTTTTTTTTTTTTGAGACAGAGCCTCAAGCTGTTGCCCTGGTTAGAGTACTGTGGCATCACAGCTCACAGCAACCTCCAACTCCTGGGCTCAAGCGATTCTCCTGCCTCTGCCTCCCAAGTAGCTGGGACTACAGACGCCTGCCATAACGCCCGGCTATTTTTTGGTTGCAGCTATCGTTGTTTGGCGGGCCCAGCTGGATTCCAACCCGCCAGCTCAGGTGTATGTGGCTGGTGCCTTAGCCACTTGAGCCACAGGCGCCGTGCCTAGCAGCTTTATTCATAATTAACAAAAGGTGGAAACAACCCAAGTGTTCATTGACTTATGAAAGGACAAAATATAGTGTACGTGTTATATGCATAGACACACACACACAGCCTGAAAAAGAAAGGAAATTCTAACACATTACAATATGAAAGAACCTTGAGGACATTTTGCTAAGTGAAATAAGTCAGTCACAGAAGAGCAAACATTGTGTGATACCATTTATATAAGATGCTTAGAAGAATCAAATTTGTAGAGGCAGAAGATAGAATGATGATTGCCATGTGCTGGGGGAAGGAAGGAGAAGAGACTTACTATTTAATGGATGGAGAATTTCAGTTTGCAAGATGAAAAAGAGTTCTGGATATTGGTTGAGCAACAGTGTGAATGTACTTAATACTACTGAACTGTACATTTAAAAATGGTGGCAATGGTAAATTCTACGTACATTTTACCACAATTTAAAAAAATTTTAAGTGCTTTTAATGCAGGGGAAATGTCTTTTATATTTACCCACAAGCATTCTTTGCTGTTGATCTTTCTTCCTTTGTATAAATACCTATTTTCACGTGGCATCCTTTTTCTTCTCCCTGAAGAACTTTTTTTTGAACACTTCTTGTGAAGCAGATGAGATAGCTGTGAAGTCTTTATCTTACATTCAATTTTGAAAGATTTTGGCAAGGTATACAATTCTAGATTGGCAGCCCCTACCCTCCTTAAAGATGGAATTCTGTTTTCTTTTTAGCTTGCGTGGTTTCTGACAACATGTCATCTGTCATTCTCATCTTCCTCTCTATGCAGTAGTTCTATTTTCTTCTGGCTGCTTTCTGAGATTTTCTCTTTATCGCTGGTTTCCAGCAATTTGGTTAAGATGCACTGTGTTGTGGTTTTCTTCATATTTATTTGGGTTTATTCAGCTCCTTGGATCTGTTGGATTCATAGTTATTGTTTGTTTTTTGTGTTTTTAATTACTATTGTTTGTTCGTTTCTTTTTAATCAACTTTGGGCCCTTTTCCAGATTTTTTAAAATATTTTTTCTGTTCCACCTCCATTCCTAGGATTGCAATTACATGTGTATCATTTGTCCCACAGGTCATGGATGCTCTGGTTATTATTATTTTTTAATCATTTTTCTCTCTGTTCCTCATCTTGGATAGTTGATATTGCTGTGTCTTCACATTTAGTGATTTTTCTTTTATAGTGTCTAATCATCTTTTAATCCTTTTTGGTGTATTTTCCCTTCAAGTATTGTACTTTTAATCTCTGTAAGCTGTATTTAGGTCTTTTTTTTTTTTTTTTGAGACAGAGTCTCACTCTGGGTAGAGTGCTGTGGCATCGCAGCAATCTTAACTCTTGGGCTCAATCAACTCTTTTGCCTCAGCTTCCCAAGTAGCTGGGACTACAGGCACTGGCCACAATACCCGGCTACTTGTGTCTTCTTATATCTTTCATTTTATTTCTTCCTGTGTTTGTGTTTTCTTCTTCCTTCTTACACATATGGAACATATTTATAATGGCTAATTCCATCATCTCTGTCATTTATAGGATGGTTTCTATTGACTGATTTTTCTCCTGGTAATGGCCTATGTTTTTCTAATCCTTCAAATGCATGGTGATTTTTCGCTGGATTCCAGACAATGTGAATTTTACACTGTTTTTTGCTAGATTTTGTTGGACGGGCATACCTCAGAGAGAGCACAGGTTCAATTGCAAACCACTGGGCTAAAGCAAATCTCTCATTAAAGCAAGGCGGACAAACTTTTTGTTTTCCCAGTAGATATAAAAGTTATATTTACACTATGCTATAGTCTATTAGTGTGCAATAGCATTGTGTAAAAAAAAGTATGTACCTTAATTTTAAAATACATTAGCATTGATAATGCTAAACATAAAAATGCTGGCACAAAGACACAAAACGATCACCTGCTGTTGGAAGACTGGCACCAATAGGCTTGCCAGACACAGGGTTGCCATAAACTTTCAATCTGTAAACCTATGCCACCCCTAGCAATATCCATAAAGTGAAATGCAATAAAATCAGGTATGCCTGTATTCCTGTAAGTAGTGCTAGATTTTGCTGAGGCATGTGGTTAAGTTACTTGGAATCAGTTGTATCCCTTTGAGGCTTGTTTATGACATTGTTATAGCAAGTCTTAAGTAACCTTTTGTCTAGGGCTAATTTATCCCCATTACTAATCCAGTACCCTCTAGAACTCTACCCAATAGCTCCTCTTTCAGGAGGTATTTCCACTCTGGCTGATTCATTTCCACTGTGATTTATGTGAATATGAATAATTCCTAGCCCTGTGTGAATGAATGTCAGGGATTTTTTTGACCTAGTCCTTCCTGGTTGTTCTTGCCTCAGCTTCAGAGTTTCCTCTGATGCATGCACAGATCAGTACTTAAAGCTTTCTGTATAGCTTTCTTCTCTACAAATGCTTTCTTCTTTGCCTCCCTAGACTTTTATTTGTTTCCTCGACTTAGAAAGAGCACTGAGCTCTATTTAGGTCCCCCATTCCTGTACTGCAGGTTAGACACTGTCACCAGGCAGTGAACTAGGCAATATAGGGTTCGCTTCATTTATTTCCTTTTCTCAGAGCTTAGTTCTATACTATTGTCCAAAGTCTGAACACTGGGGTTTCATAAACTTTTTCATAAATTTTTTCTAGTTTTCTACTTTTAAAGGCAAATCCTATCTTTGTTCTTGACTCCTGGTTAGAATTCCCCTCATTTTCTACATAATATCCCATCATCTAGATGTACCAACGTTTAATTAGGAAGTTCCCTATTGATAGTTAGGCAGTTTCCAAACTTTACTATTAGAAACATTACTTCATACTCAGCCCTACTATGAAACTAATTTATAGCTTTCATATGAAAGCTATAAGCCAATTATAACCTAAGAATATGGGGAAAGGGAAAAGGAGAAAGGGAGGGGAGGGGGGAGGATGGGTGGAGGGAGGAGGATTGGTTTGATTACACCTGTGGTGCATCTTACAAGGGTACATGTGAAACTTACTAAATGTAGAATATTATAAATGTCTAAACACAATAACTAAGAAAATGCCAGGAAGGCTATGTTAACCAGTTTGATGAAAATATTTCACATTGTATATAAAACCAGTGCATGATGCCCCATGATTGTATTAATGTACAGAGCTATGATTTAATAAAAAAAAGAAAGAAAGAAAGAAAGAAAGAAAGAAA
Organism: Loris lydekkerianus; assembly: GCA_963574355.1. NCBI lineage: Eukaryota > Metazoa > Chordata > Mammalia > Primates > Lorisidae > Loris > Loris lydekkerianus. Next base: position 7,534 of record CAUYPK010000827.1, on the reverse strand, counting down.
GAAAGAAAGAAAGAAAGAAAGAAAAAAAGATTACTTCAAGGAGTAACCTTTTTAATACATTATTCCCTACACATGAGATTATCTAGAATAAAGTAATATTTCTGGATCACCCTTCACAGCAGTTTTACATACACATGGTAGTTTATGGTGGTGCCATCTTTTTGTTCTTTTCCTGCTTTTAGTTTTGTTTATATTTAAATTATGAATCCCTCTGTTTTTTGTTTTCATTTTTTGGTATTAGGAGTAAGGTTGGGATCTATGCTTTCTTTTTATTTTTTTTTTTCAATGCTATTACTTCTTGATATTTTGACCACGAAACACTTAGGTAAATTCAAGATTTTGATTTCGATAGCATCAATATTTTGATAGAAAAGGACTTGATGCAACTCTTTTTAAAAAAACATATTGCATATTGAGATGCAACTCTTTTGATGTGTTTATATATGATCTACAGAAACAAAGCAAACAAATTTTTACCTTTTTTTTTTTCATTAGTCAATGCTATGTAAAGCACACATTCTCTTTTCCTAAGCCTCACTCCTCCCTGAGCCCACCCACTCATTGACCTTCACTCCTGGGCACAGGTGGGGGAGGAGGCAGTGTGAAGTGAGAGTGCTGTTATGCCAGCCTGTTCCCTCTCACACCCTTGTGCTGTCTTCTGAAAAATCCTGCTTTCTTACCCTGAGTCTTGTTGCCTGGCTGTATCTTCCTCTGGTGGGAGAGACGGGGGTGGTGGTGGCATGGCACAAGTCCCATGGGACTCAAATTTATTAAGCACCTGCTCTGCTCTAAACTTTGGACTAGGGCTTTGCATTTGTTTGGTCTCATGGAATGCAAAGTCTCCCCTTACCTCCAAATACACTCAGTTACTCCTTTTTTAAGGCTGTGTACCACAAGAGCACGTCACACAGAGCTCATTGTACTCATAATTATTTACTGCTATTCCTCTCCCACAGTAGGCTGTGAACTCCCTACTTAACATGGAGACATGGTCTTCATGGCTGCCAACTCCTAGCAGAGCCATTGGCACATAATGAACTTAATATTTGTTTTGTAAATGGATTTTGATTTCTGGCCTCTGGAGATTGAGAGTCTGAGGATATGAAAAATATTAGTGGAGAGAGTTACTGAAGAAAAATAATATTATGACATATTCCACTTCATTATAGATTAGAAAGAGATGAGATTTGGAAACTGAAAGTTCTCACAGCTTCCTCACTTAACAGGCTGTATGATCTTGGAAAAGTGTGACCCAGGGGTCCTCAAACTACGGCCCACGGGCCACATGCGGCGGTGTGATTGTATTTGTTCCCGTTTTGTTTTTTTACTTCAAAATAAGATATGTATAGTGTGCATAGGAATTTGTTCATAGTTTGTTTTTTTTTTTTTTAACTATAGTCTGGCCCTCCAACAGTCTGAGAGACAGTGAACTGGCCCCCTGTTTAAAAAGTTTGAGGACCCCTGCGATTACTTAACTCATTAGTTAAGAGGATAAAGGTAGATGACGTATCTCGAGGCTATAAATATTAGATCATTCTAGCAAAATTTAATGTTGAACCTTTATTAAGTGAATTCTGTTTTCTTAGTGATTTTTATTATAATTGGATACATTTTTCAGGAAGAAGTAAAGATCCCAGAGTAGGTCACAGTAAATGTTTTAAATGGTGATTTAAAGAAAAAATATAACTCATAAAACGTTAATTGACCCATGATTGACATACCTCATTTTCCTGGCTATACTTTGTTTCTTACATTTGAGTGGTTTTCTATGCTTTGCTGAAACACATGATTTAGTAGCTTACCTTTTCACTGGGGCCACTCAGCTGTGGGAGAAAGTGAGGCATCTGCAGACTAAGCTGGGGCCAGTAGTCTGAGCAAAAAGCAGAGCCCTAATCCATGCCTGGGCCGTACTGCAGAGCCATAATAGCAGCAGCGAGAATGACAGCTGACGTGTATTGAGTGTTTTCTTTGTATTGAATCCTGTGCTAACACCTTTTTCCTATTTCTTTTAATTTTCACAGTAATCATATGAATTAGTTGCTGTTTTTAGTATGGTTTTAAGTGTGAGGAAATGGAAGCATAGAGAAGTCAAGCAATTTCCCTGAGGTGCGGATAGGAAGTGATGAAACTGGGTTTTGAACCCAGGCACCCTGACCGCAGAGCCCACATGTGTTCTATTGCATTCTGCTTTCCCTCACAGCTGCTGGTTCATGGGCAGCCTGGCAAAGGCCCAAATGCCTGATGAGAACTAATGAGGTACTGATGTAGAAATTGTCCCCTTGCCCAGCTCTAGAGGAAAACCTCAGCTCTCTTGAGGCATGCTTCGCTTGAGGAAGGCCAGGGTGCATGGTGTGTATCTGTGACTGTGTGCATCTGTGGCTCACATACTGCTAAGGAACCATTGCCATAGTCCAACCTGGCAAGGATGGCTGTTCAAGCCTTGCAGAGTTTTCTGAGGCAGGAAGTTTAGAGTGATGACACAGAGTCCTAGCTGCCTGTTTTGGGACCCTTGCGTGAGAAGGTACAAGAGGCCGATTACACCGCCCTGGGGGCTTTGAATGTTTGGGTGCTCCTGGCCAGGGTAGCTGGTAGCTGGTATCCCCATATTTTATGGCCCCTCCCTCCCTGCCCTTCCAGAGAAGGATGCTAGATTTTTTTTCTTTTTTTTAGACAGAATATCACTCTGTCACTCCAGGTAGAGTATCATGGTATCGTCATAGCTCACAGCAACCTCAAACTCCTGGGAAAAAATGATCCTCCTATTTCAGCCTCCCAAGTAGCTGGAACTACTGGCACATACACGGCCAAGTTTTCTATTTTTAATGGAGATAGGGGACTCACTCTTGCTTAGGCTCTCTTCAAACTTTTGAGCTCAAGCAATCCTCCTGCCTTGGCCTCCCAGAATGCTAGGAATACAGGCATGAGCCGCAGCACCCAGTAGAGTCCTGGGATTTTTATCACTGCATCATCAAGAAGGGGTGGTAAGATTGACAGGCATCCTAACTAAGCTTTGTCCCAGGCCATAAATTACGGAGGAGAACAGAGCACCATCCACTTCTCCACTTCTGCAAAATTGTTGTCCTTCCAGACTAAAGTAAATTGGGCACCCCCAGCCTCTGCCAGAACAGTGTGAGACTTGCTACAGTGCTTTTTCTGCTTCCTCACATCCCTCTAGCCCTTAATCTGTGTAATTGAGCTTTCATTCTACCCCACCCTTCCTTAAAATGCTCTCATCCAGATCACCAAAAAGCATCAACAAATCCAATAGGTAGACAGACTTTCTTTATGACGTATTTAAAGCACTTGGCAGTATTTCTCAATTTTGAAACTGTCTTCTCATTAATTCTCTGTCCAGACTCCCTCTTAGTTCTCCTCCTACCTCTCTGATTGTTTCTTCTCAGTCCCCATTACAAACAGCCTCCTTGTCCTATGCCCATCCTTAAATGTTGATGTTTGCCGGAGTTGGATTATGGCTCTCCTCTCTTCTCGTTCCACTGCTTCAGCTGATGCATAGATTCTGATAACTGTCAAATCTATTTGCAGCCCCAATTTCTGATGATTTCTAGACCCAAGTACCTAACTTCCTGCTGGACAAGCTCCACTTGGATGACTTCAAAGCATCTCACACTCACTGTATCCAGCTCACCAAATCTCCAGTAAATCTAATCAGTGCAGTTGGCTTATTTCAGTAAATGACTACTCTCACTTGAACCAGACATTTGGGAGTTATTCTTTCTCCTTCCTCTCTCAAACCAAATAATCTAATATCCAATTATTCATTGAATGCTTCTATAGTATCTCTTCTCCAGGGTCATTCGTTTTCCCCATGCACTGAATCTCCAACCTTTCCCACCTCCTCGGGAACCTGGATCTTCATTCTCTTTACTGCCTCTTTCACATCACTATTTAATCATATTCAAGTGTTTCTCATCCCTTAAAAAATTTGCCATGTTGACTCTACTGTCCTATAAATCTCTTGATAATAACTATAATTTAATTCATTTAACTAAGTGCCAGACATTTTTCTAGATGCTAGAGCTCCTAAGACACATAAAACTTCTCCCTTCTAAGAACTTAAATGCCGCCAGCAGACACAGACAACATGTGCATAAAAAAGTCACACCATGTTTGAAACAGTAGCTATGTGGCAAGCACTATATATTCCTTGCCTCATTTAGCCTTTACAACGAGAGCTGATCATAACTCTGAGAGACATAATCCCAAAAGCCATACTGCCAAACATTGAAATCCAAAAGATCAAAATACCAAAAATATAACTCTAGAAAAAATTAAAAATTATTTAAAAGGTATTTATTTACATTTTAAAGGTGATTTCTTTGAAAAATAAACAAAAACATGATAGAACACTTCATAGCACCCGACTTTACACAATAAAATAGGTGATAATAACATATATATTTTCACAAGCATAAATTTTCAGGTAGGCTGAGTGTGGTGGCTCTTGCCTGTACTCCCAGCACTTTGGGAAGCTAAGATGGGAGGATTGCCTGAGGCCAGGAGTTGGAGACTAACCTGTGCAACAAAGTTAGACCCCATCTCTACAAACAATTTTTTAAATTGGCTAGATGTGGTGGTAGAAGCCTATAATCCCATCTTCTGGGGGAGGCTGAGGTGAGAGGATTGCTTGAGTCTGGGAATTAGAGGTTGAGTAAGCTGTAGTCATGCCACCACACTCCAGCCTGGGCAACACAGTGAGATCCTATCTCTACAAAATAAAGCACCCAGCTCAGTTATACTAATGACAGTCACATGGGTAAAAACAGTTATAAGCAGATGGACTGTATTCATGAAGAAATAGATCCAAAAGAGAAATGTCATAAATGCATCATTGTGGTTGGCAATTGATCCTGTGCTTTATAACCATGGTCATCTGAAATATTGTGATGAACAACCTAAGTCTTTTCATGAGATCAGTCAGAAACTATGAGGGGTTACCACTGCATGTGCAGTTGCTCAAACAGCTAAGATGTTGAGAAATTTTATCTTTCACAAATGCCTGTGTACAAAAAGGTCTTCTCTTCATTTATGAGGAAGTTTCAATGTTTTTATGTACACGTACAATGCTTACACACAAAGTCAACATTGTGATAATGTACTTTCATGGAGTTCAAATTCATAAAAAGCCTTTATGGCAACCCTGTGAAATAAGTGTTATTGTGCCCATTATGTAGAAGAAAAAGTTGTGGCTTGACCAAGGTCACAGTAGTACAGAGCCAAGAATCAAACCCTGTATCCTAAATCATGGCTGTACACAGGAACACAGATTTCTTTCATTTGGATAATGTTTTGAAACTTTTAGTAGGGACCCCCTAATGAATGAATGCAATAAAATCCTTTGGTGCTGGGCATTTCTGAGAGAAGCAGAGTGCTTGGTCGCTAAAGCTTCTCTGCAGATTGTGCAAGAGCAGCATGGGCTAGACAAGCTCCATGCCTATTCTTGACCTGGTCTCCAGCTTCAAGTTGGAGGAATTGCCATCTCTGTTTCTTGGTTTCTCTGCCATCAATTTTCGTCATATATTCCTTAGCATCAGGTGTTTTAATCTCCTCTGGGAACCAATCCATGTTCAGCTTTGGAATTAATTCCACATCTTAATTCCACATCTTAGCTTACCCTTTCTGCCCACCCCACATTATTTAATGAATTCAGCCCCCAGTCTCCTATAGCTATACTCCCATTTCTCTCCTCTTTGCTCTGTCTTCCAACCCTCAATAGATGAGGCTACAGTAGACAGCCAGAAATTATTTTTTCTTTGGAAAAGTTTCTTTTCCAGATGATTAGGAACCCAGTATCCTTTGCAAAGGTGAATATTGGAACTCACCTGTTGAGTTTTCTCTGGCGGTAAATTTATATGCTGCAGGAAAAGAGTACACACACACACATATAAGCCCATTTAAAAAAAATTTTTTTTTTTTTTCTTTTAGAGACAAAATCTTGACCCGTTGCCCAGGCTGGAATACAGTGGTATCATCATAGCTTGCTGCACCCTCAAACTCCTGGTCTCAACCAATCCTCTTGCCTTAACCTCCTGAGTAGCTAGGACTACAGGTGCCTGCCAGCACACCTAGCTGATGTTTCTATTTTTTTTAGAAATGGGGTCTTGTTATGTTGCTTAGGCTGGTCTTGAACTCCTGGTTTCAAGTGAATCTTCCCATTTTGACCTCAAGTTATCCTACTTCGGCCTCCCAAAATGCTAGGATTATAGGGGTAGTCACTGCATATGGCCAGAGCTTATATTTTATCTATGTGTTTTATTTAATATTTCTAATGATTCATTTTTATTATATTTTATAAAATTATTCTGTGACAGAATTGAAATTGAAGGAGCAATGAGAGATTGACGGGGGAGGCCAGTCAGACAGTGACCTACCTCCCCAGGTGTGGACAGAGTGGAGAAAGCAGGACAAAGCCCTGGAGGTGCCAGCATCTTGCTCTTTGCAAGGCCCTGGGACCTGTGTGGGACGAGCTAAGACCTGGGCCCTCCCTCTAACTGAGGAGCTCACAAGAGGCAGTTCCTGGCCTCGAGCCTCAGGCAACTTGGGAGAACAGCCAGGATCACGTTCTGTGCTTTCACCAGCTTTTGCTCTTCGCAAGCAGCACAGCTTCCCACGTGGGAATCTTGTACCTGAATCAAGAAAAGCAAAGCTGCTAATCTGACAAGATCAATCCTCTAATACCACAGGAATGCAACCTGCTTGCCTGCCTGCCCTCACTTGGGACTGCACTTTTTTTTTTTGAGACCGAGTCTCAAGCTGTCATCCCGGGTAGAGTACCATGGCGTCAAAGCTCACAGCAATCTAAAACTCTTGGGTTTAAGCAATTCTCTTGTCTCAGCCTCCCCAAGTAGCTGGGACTACAGGCACTTGCCATGATGCCTGGCTATTTTTTTTTTTTTTTTTTTTAATTGCAGTTGTCGTTGGTTTAGCTGCCCAGGCCAGGTTCAAACTCACCAGCGTGGGTGTATGTGGTTGGTGCCCTACCAGTTCCTACCCAGTGCCACAGGCACTGCCAGCAACTGCACTTCTAAGTACCTCTAAGGTTCCTACTGTCAGGTGGGAGCGGGGATTGGATCTGTAAGGAAGAAGCTGCCCCCACCAGTGTGTCTGGCCTTGCAACTGAAGCCCTACCAACTCTGTGGGGTCTGACTAGAGGTGGCTCTGTACTTGCTGTTTCCATTAGCCCTGCTCCCACAATCCAAGGTGACTGTGATCAGGGAGTTCCTGACCAGGTAAAGACTGTCTCCGCTGGATCCAGTTGCCAGAGACCTTTTAAACTCTCCCACCTGAGACAGGTGCTGACTGAGACAATTGCTTTGGACCTTTTGAACTGAGCCAATTGCCTGAGGACTATTCAGGTGGTGCCCTGAGTGTGTGATTGTAGGAAGGTTTGATTTTCCTTTTCCAATCATTGCCAGTGGGGTGACTTAATTGCTAGTATTTTTCCACAGCTGAGACTTCAACTCAGAGTAATTGTTTCACTATGGTCAGATGGAGACCAGCTGAAAACAAGACAGAA
>CAUYPK010000826.1:0-13290 GCA_963574355.1 Loris lydekkerianus | reverse complement strand
GGGTACATGTTATAGTGAGCCTGGGGGCACACGGCTGGGGAGGGCGCCTGGTCCATGTACGTGGCGTTGGCCCCGGCATCGGCAGATGCGTTCACAAACCTGCAGGAGGAAGCAGGACAGAGTCTGAGCTGCCAGGGAGGCCAGTAGGTAGCTGACTTGGGGAGAGGCTCAGGGGCATCTTTATGTCTTTTTATTGGGGCAGAGTAGAAGGACAGAATGCCCCACTTGGCCCTGGGTCCAATCAAGTGTGACCAAGCCCAGGTCCCTCCCAGGGCTGACTCAGGTTTCCTAGGGGATGGGGGATGGGGGATGGGAATTCAGGGGTCAAGGAATGGGAGAGATGGCAGTGTCCGGAGGAGGAGGCCAGCCAGGGCTGGACCCTAGACACTTACTCAGGGACCACTTGCTTGATCTGTGGCTTCACGTATCCATCCACTGCTTTAGCTGCCAAGGGGAGAATGGTGGTGAGAACTAAAGTTCTCAAATGAAATAAAAATGTGATCCCCCTTAAGACTCGTATCTTAGTAGGACAGAACACAACCACATAATCTGATCTTAGCATATGACACAAATACAATATTTCAATTTGTTATGAAGACCTGGTAGAGGAGGAGCTCAACACTCAAACTGAAAATCAAGATATCTTCCAAGTTGGCTAGTATCTTTTAATGAATTCTTCAAATCACAGAAGGCGGCCAGGCATGGTGGCTAATGCCTGTAATCCTAGCACTGTGAGAGGCCTAGGCAGGTGGATTGCTTGATCAAAGGAGTCTGAGACCAGCTTGAGCAAGAGCGAGACCCCGTCTCTACTAAAAATAGAAAAAATTAGCCGGGTATAGTGGCATGTGCCTGTAGTCCCAGCTACCTGGGAGGCTGAGGCAAGAGGACTGCTTAAGCCCAAGAGTTTGAGGTTGCTGTGAGACTCTACCAAGGGTGATAGAGTGAGACTCTGTCTCAAAAAAACCCCTCCAGGGCGGCACCTGTGGCTCAAAGGAGTAGGGTACTGGCCCCAAATACCAGAGGTGGTGGGCTCAAACCTGGCCCCAGCCAAAAACTAGAACAAAAGAAAACAAAACAAAAAAGCAAACCCCTCCAAAACAAAAGACCCACAGAAGACTTTAATACAAATCAAAGGTAAGCCTGGGCTGGGTGAGGTGGCTTATGCCTGTAATCCTAGTACTCTGGGAGGCCAAGGTGGGTGGATTGCCTGAGTTCAGGAGTTTGAGACCAGCTTGAGCAAGAGTATGACTCCGTCTCAAAAAATAGCCGGGCATTGTGGTGGGCACCTATAGTCCCAGCTACTTAGGAGGCTGAGGCAAGAGAATCGCTTAAGCCCAAGAATTTGAGGTTGCTGTGAGCTGTGACGCCATGGCACTTTACTGAGAGTGACAAAGTAAGACTTTGTCTCAAAACAAACAAACAAACAAACCAAACAAACAACCCTCAAAACACATCTAAGGCAACCCTTAATTGCATAGTAATTCTAAAAAGAAATAATATTTTAAAACCTTAAAGTCAAAGATACAGCAGAGGGACAGGATTTGCTCCATCTGACCACATAGACAAACTGAGGACCCACACCAGGAGGGCAGAAGAGGACACAGAACATTATCATTAAGTAGAACTGCCCCCCCCACCCCCCAATGGGCTGCCTTGGGAAGAAATAAATGATTTCTCTATCACTGCAAGTTTTCAAGTGGAAGGTGTACAGACACTTGTCAGGGGGCATACAGAAAAGTGCAAGCACTGGAGAGGATTAGACACGACGATGCCCAGGTCACTCTAGCTCTGAGTCTCAGCTCTTTCAGGAAAGGAAATGTCACTTTTCACAGGACCTGCATTTTCTTTCACGTGCTGGGGTCTCTGCATTTGGGGGTAATGTGGTAGACACTTGCCCTAGTAAGTGTTTTTGGTGCCCAGAATGCTGAGGTTACGTCCCCTATCCTCCACAGAATCTCCACTGGGACACGTGGACCAAGTGATTAACCCAAACGTGGTCTGGTCAGCCTCAGTTACCTTTATAGGAGACTACAAATCCAGTTAACTAGGTAATAAGAATATAACAGTCTGATGTAAGTACACAAAGCCTTATCTCCCAGGTATGTGAGTAGGGAAGTAGAACATTAACTATGCTAGACAGATGGTTATACGTGAGCCACAGGATGAAGGGCTTGTCAACTAAATAGCCAAGGGAGTGAAATGCTACAAATCGCTTGTTATCCTAACTTGCTTTTTCCTGTGATTCAAGTATCAGGAGCTACTTTTTTTCCACCCTGAGACAGGGTCTCACTCTGTCACCCTGGGTTGAGTGCCATGGCGTTATGCTCATAGCAACCTCAAACTCCTGGGGTTGAGCGATCCTCTTGCCTCAGCCTCTCAGGTAGCTGGGACTACAGGTGCCCACCACAATGCGCAGCTAGTTTTTCTATATTTAGTAGAGACAGGTCTTGCTCTTGCTCAGGCTAGTCTTGAACTCCTGAACTCCACCCACTTCAGCCTCCCAGAGTGATGGAATTAGTAACATGAGCCACTGCCCCTGGCCACAAGCTACCTTTTTGTAACACTTCATACATTTTATGTTTTACAGAGAATTTTATAGATTAGCTAAAAAGATCAAAACCAAAGAGCTGCTGCAAGTCATAGGATTTTATAACCTAGATTAACTGTACTAACAAAAAGAAGCAATAAAGAACCAAAATACCACATAAATTTAACGTATTTTGGCCTGACACTCTGCCTCAAAAACAAACAAAAACAAAAGAAGGCATGACCCTACAAAGGAAAAAGAACAATAGATTGGACTTCTATAGAACTTAGAAGTCGGCTTGGCACCCATAGCTCAGTGAGCAGGGTGCCAGCCACATACACTGAAGCTGGCGGGTTTAAGCCTAACCCAAGCCTGCTAAACAGCAATGACAACTGCAACCAAAAAATAGCTGGATGTTGTGGCGGGTGCCTGTAGTCCCAGCTACTTGGGAGGCTGAGGCAAGAGAATCGTTTAAGCCCAGGAGTTTGAGGTTGCTGTGAGCTGTGTGATGCCATGGCACTCTACCGAGGGCGACATAATGAAACTTTGTCTCAAAAAAAAAAAAAAAGAAATTACAAGTCTTTTCACTTCAGCAAAACGAAGCTTAAATGTTAAAAGAGCAATAACGCACTGAAGAAAAATATTTGCTATAATAATAAAGTGTTAATATATCTACTACATAAACACACACACATTATTAAGAAAAAAGCAACTGCAAAGAAAACTGAGCAAGGAACATGAACGTGTCCTTCACAGAAAAAGTACAAATGGCCTCTGATGTGGTTAGGCTCTGGGGCTAGACTGCGCTGATATTCTGATTTGGCCGATTCCTAACTGTGTGATCTTTGGCAAATTATTTTAACTTCACTGATGCCTCAGTTTCTTCAGGTATAAAATAGGAATAACAACAGAAGTGACTTTGCAGAACGAATCTGAGGATTAAATAAGATACTATATGAAAAATGCTCAGAAAAGTACCTGACGCATAGTAGCCACTGAACAAATGTTAGCTGCTATTATTATTTTATATTCGATGTATTATTATTGCTATTATCATATGAAAAGATATTTGGCCTTACCTAGAATCAAAGAAATGAAATTACGACCAATAAGGTGCCATGTTTATGCCCACATGTTTCTGGCAGACATGAAACGGATGACTAGAATCTGTGGTTGGCGGGAGGACGGAGAAGCAGATGGCCTAACAGACATCAGTGGGTGTGAAAAAGGATTCTGCTTTCCGGAGGCAACTCTAGAAAGATGTGTCAAAAAGCTCATGAAGTACATACCTTCGACATGAATTCTGCTTTAGGAATTTTTTTTTTTTAATTTCAGATTAATATGAGGGTACAAACCATTAGGTATAATGTTTGCATTTGCTAGGTAAAGTCCCTGGGTGGTTGTGGTTGTGCCCTTCACCCAGGAGGTGTGCCACATACCCTTACAATGTGGCCATGAGGTGGGAGCACACCAAACTCTCTCTTTGCCCCCCACACCTTGAATTGAGTTTTTCTCTTGAGTGGGTCTGTATTAGTTCATCTACTGGCTTCATATTAGTACTGAGTATATTGGATACTTGCTTTTCCTTTCTTGTGATATTTTCCTAAGAAGAATGTGAGGGATTTATCTTAAGAAAACAGTCGAGCAAGACAGGTAACAGGTTATCTCAACATTAAGCCTAACAAAAACATGAATAACTTCAATTGTGTCTCTAAAATAACCAATATGGAACATGTCATGGAATGGCCATAGCATGGGATTCTATGCAACCATCAGCGATGTGGAAAGACTGCATTTACTGAGCTGTGATTCTGCCAAGGATAAATTTTCTTCTCTCTCTTTTTTTTTTTTTTGACAGAGTCTCATTCTGTCACCCTGGGTAGAGTACCATGGCACCATAGCTCACAGTAACCTCAACTCCTGGGCTCAAACGATCTTCTTGCCTCAGCCTCCCCAGTAGTTGGGACTACAGATGCCCACAATGCCTGCCTAGCTTTTCTCTATTTTTAGTAGGAACGAGGTCTCACTTTTGCTTAGGCTGGTCTCAAACTCCTGAGCTCAAGTGATCCACCCGTTTTGGCCTTCCAGAGTGTTAGGATTATAGGCGTGAGCCATGGTAAAATGCTAGGATAAATTTTTAAGTGGGAAAAAAGAATCAGGTCACAAAAGACTATGTGTGGTATAATCCAAGGCTTGACCTATCACTGGAGACTCTGAGGCCCACCATGCTCCAGCCTCAGTGCCTGTGACTTTCTGCAGCTAGAGCAGCAGTTCTCAACCTGTGGGTTGTGACCCCTTTGTAACAATGAAAATACATCGCAGCATTAGGAAGGTTGAGAACCACTGAGCTAGAGCTTCTCAGGCTCTCAGGAGACTTTTTGGACTCACAAAGCTCACTCTCACCCCAGATCCCTCAGCCTAGAATGGTTTTCCTAGATCACTGCACGGCCACTTTATCTGGGTCTCTTCAAACATCTCTTCCTCAGAGAAACCTTTCTTGCCCACTCTCCTGAGAGGCTACCTCCACCGTAAACCCTGACACTTCTCTCTCCCTCTACCTTGCTTTTTCTTCAGAGCATCTATCACCAAATAGATGTATTTGTTGACTAGTTTATGGTCTTCTTTCTGCTATGAGACTGTAACCTCCACACAGGAAGTACCAAGAGGCATCAGGTGACAGAATGAAGGAAGGACACATATCTGTAGAGAGTGGAAGAACAGTCACTGCACTGTTTACAGAGGTTAATCTCTATGTGGCAAATATTGTGGGATGTTGAGTCTGCTTTCTTTTTCATGCTTTTGTGTTTTTTTCCAAAAATTTTATAATAAATATGTAATATTTCTAGGCTTGGAATGCAAATATAACTATTTATGTTTTGAAAAACCAAAATTTACCTTCCTAATTTTGTTTGATCTAACCTTGTATTAAAAGCAATTTGTTCCCTTTGATGTGGTATTTGGGATTAGAGGCAGGTGTATTTTTAGTATGACTGGACAAGACATCTGCTCTGGTAAAGCTCAAACAGCAGGGACTGGAGGCTGACCATGTAGGTTTTCACGTAAGAGATAACACACACACACACACAAAAACCAACCCCAAATCACAACCAAATCAAATCAGAATGCGAACATTGTTACCAGTAGAAGGCTCGCAGGGAACTGGTGTATAGTATTTGGAGTATACTTCATCTTTCGGCCGATCAGGAAACACGTAGATAAGGTAATTCAAGTCCCCCAAGCGGTCGGCTAGGGACCGGATAGAGAAGTCTCTGGTGGTGAAAGGCATCAGATTCCAAAACATTCTCTCCTCTGGATCAATAAACAGAACAATCACATTCTAAACATGATTACCAAACAAGAAAATTTAAAACCCAAATATACTACAAATTCAAGCTCACCCATTAAAATTGCCCCAATAGGAAACTCCATTTTAAAATTACTACGGCTGTAGATAAAATAGTTTTTAAAAACCATGGGTAGCAGGTAATACATACATCACTTCCCTAGAGATCCAGTGACCTCAGGTAATTTCAAATTCAAGCATTAGTTCACTCCTCGCTAGAAGAAACAATTCTCGTAGACCCTAATCCCTGGTTTCTGATACAAAGGTATGAAAGAAAGCTGGAAAGCACACTATAGCAAGATAAAGCACAAAAACTATTAAAAATATTAAAGTCCACAAGTCACAAAAACCAAACCAGCAAGCTTCTCTTATTGTTAGAGAAAAGAACTCACTTTCTTAGATGAAAATGGTCAATGGAAATATCTTTATGTTAATTAAAATAAAGGAAAAACTGAAACAGCATTTTTAAAATTTTTCTTTGAGACAGAGTCTCGTTTTGTTGCAACAGGTAGAGTACAATGGCATCGTTATAGCTCACAGCAACCTCAAACTCCTGGGTTCAGGCTATCCTCCTGTCTCAGCCTTCCACGTAGCTAGGACTATAGGCATTCGCCACTATGCCCAGCTAATATTTTTAATTTTTAGTTGGAGATGGGATCTCACTCTTGCTCAGGCTGGTCTTAAATTCCTGAGCTCAAATATTCTTCCTGCTTTGGCCTCCCAAAGTGCTAGGATTCAGTTTGAAAAAGCCTACTATTATTACTCAAAGGACTCTCAATCATCAAAGTACAGTAGAACCTTCCTAGATTAACCACTTACTTAACATGACCTGATCTTCATAGACTAGACATGCATTGCATGGATGTAACAGTACAGTAGGCCTAGTTCCTGATGCTGACCACCTCCGTATGCTGACCAGTTTGTTATAGTTCCTTAGGTGGTCAGCTTACAGAGATTCTACTACAGTTCTTCACTGAAATAAACTCCAGGTTGAGTAATAATAAGGCAAACATTTCAAGAGGGGAGCAATGGAGATTCTGCACAGACTGCTGTACTACAGGCATCCATATCATGGTTGCAATTTTTGTGTTTCCCCAAATTAGCAACTGTGTTTCCCATCATAATACTTTTTATAGGCTGCCGTATTATGGGCAGCTATGTCACGGTTATACATTTGTGTCTCCATAATTAGTATTGTCCCCAACAAATAAGTACTCAATAAATTGTCTGCTAAAATAATTCTGCAACAAAAGCAGCTAACTTTGGACACAAAGCCAAGATGCGTCTTAAAAAAGGGATGGACACCCACGAGAATCGAACTTCCATGCAATGGTGATGCCACCAATTTCTGAATCACTGAATCTCAGCAGAAAGGTCCCATCCGGCTTGTTAATGAGCAGGTCGTGGGCCTGTTGCTTGTTCACGAAACCCAGAATGGCCCTGGATCACAAAGGACAGAAGCAGAGTGTGAGGATGTATCAAGGCCAGAAAAGACTTTCATCCTCTAATGAGAAATGACAATACTCACCCATCATTCCAATGAGGCTTGAGATGTTTTTTTAACACTTCCATCACACCATCAAACCACTGCCAGAAAGTATAATTCCGTCCTGGTAAATTCTCCTGTTTGGAGATACAATAAGGAACACAAGGAAGTAAGGGTAACACTCGAAATATTACGTGTACCTGGGCATATTTCAACTGGAAAAATTACATGGAAAATAAACGTTGCACTGTCAGAAGCATACAAATACAAAAGGCTACCAGACTTTAACCTAATGGGCCTACAATCAAAAAACAGAAATGGAGAGGAAAAGAGGAAAGGAGGAGAAAATGCCAAAGTACAATCACCAACACCCAGTAGACTCCTGCTATTATAAACACTTTCACCTTGTTCTGGGCTGACCAGTCCCTCACTATTTTCAGAGTGTGCCCTGTGACCAGCAGTATTATCATCACCCAGGAGCTCCTGAGAAATGCCAATTTTTTAGGCTTTATCTCTGAGCTGCTGAATCACAGCCTGCCTGCCTTTTAACAAGAAGCCCAGTTGGTTTGTGAATATGAACGGGATTAGATCACACTGTAAGGCCCTGGAGATGCTTCATCACGCAGATGTTCCCAGTGGTCGTCAGTGAGATGCAGCTGCCTGGTTCTGTTGGGAGGTAGGGACCTGACTGCAACCGCCAAGATAGACAACTGCGACCTCCCGCTTCTCTCATCAAACCTATCAGCAGAACTTTGGCCAACTTCTTAACACAGAACTCTTGAAAAAATTGAGATCATAAAGTCGGAATTAAGGACATTTACAACACTTGGCTATCTGATGTGACCTTAGAAAAAGATTTGACTTGTGACATCTGAATTACCAGGTGCTGGGGGGAAGTATCTTTCATGGCTGAGGGTCCCATGCGAGGCTGACCTGGCATTAGACCTCAGGAGACTTCAGAGAGTGAATGGGAAAGAGCTGTGGAACTCTGATCATCTAAAAAGCCTGATGTCTGCTTTGCTCCATTTCCCTTTTTTTTTTGAGATGGAGTCTCACTATGTTGCCCTCGGTAGAGTGCTGTCACATCACAGCTCACAGCAACCTCAAACTCTTGGGCTTAAGTGATTCTCTTGCCTCAGCCTCTTAAGTAGCTGGGACTATAGGCGCCTGCCACAGGCCTAACTATTTTTCTATTGCAGTTGTCATTGCAATAGAATGGCCCAGGCTGGGCTCGAACCCGCCGCTCTCAATGTATGTGGCTGGCACTGTAATCACTGTGCTACGGGCACTGAGCTGCTCCATTTCCTTTACAAAGGAAGAAAATGCACTAACTGCACATAGAGCCCAACTTACTTAAAACACGCAAAGATGTAGCTTCGTACATGAGACCTGAATGGCTATTAAGTTGTCTATCCATCTATCCAGAAGCTTCTATTACTCTTGGTTCATTTTATTAGAGACAGGAAGAACAATGACCCATTGCAGGGAGACTCCTGGAGGGGTCAGAAGGACCGATCTAACGGCAGCTGATGGCCCAGGTGCCTCACCCTGTTGAACTG
This sequence comes from Loris lydekkerianus, assembly GCA_963574355.1. Classification (NCBI taxonomy): domain Eukaryota; kingdom Metazoa; phylum Chordata; class Mammalia; order Primates; family Lorisidae; genus Loris; species Loris lydekkerianus. The sequence continues at coordinate 4,375 of CAUYPK010000826.1, read as the reverse complement.
GGACCAGGACACGGACATGTTGTTGTAGTCCTCGAGGTGGCTGTGGCTGCTGTTGAACAGTTTCTGTGCCAGGAACACGAGGTTCTCCTTAGTCAGGCCCCGGTTGCTCTGTACTTCGGCCTTGAATTTCATGTTGAGCGCCTCACACAGCTGCGGCCACAGCACTTTGTCAGGCACGGCAAATGGCACCCTGCCCTGAGAGGGAAGAGAAGCCAGAATCTTATGAGAAAACAGTTGCATGATTTATTCCCTCAAGCCACAAAAGAAAAACAGCAATGGCTAGGAAGTAGTTACAAACATTTGTCCCGCAGAGACAGAGAATAAACTCCAACTTTCTTGGGGTGTGTAGTTCTGTAGAAGTCAGAAGGATCCATTTCACCTTCTTTATACACAACTAGAAGGTAACCTCACCCTGTCTACGTTGCTCTATAAATGAGTTGCTGAACCTACAGTCCAATCCTACCTTCTAACAGCCACAAAAACAAATCAAGGTCTGGCTCTTATGTGATGAATTCCTTGGGAATTTAGAAATCTAAGACTGGTTCTTTTGGTACAGAGAGAGGCTGTATGTATGTGTGTGCACAGTGAAATGCCTGCCCTTGATGCCTTCTGCCAAAAACTCTAGTTCAAAGAGAAACAACTTGGTATGGAACAGTGGATATTTCGAGTTGGACAACTTTACTGAGAAAGAGGTCAGAATATGAATTTTTAATAAACTGCTTTTTGTCCCATTCAGCCAGAATACTATTTAATTTTTATGAGAACATTTTTATTTTATTTTTTAGAGACAGGATCTTGCTCTGTTGCTCAGGATAGAATATAGTGGCATGATTATAGCTCCCTATGGCCTCAAACTACTGGGCTCAAATGATCTTCCTAACCTCTGCCTCTGGAGCAGATAAGACTACAAGTGCATGCCACTTCACCCAGTTCTAAAGTTTCTTTAAACAGAAAATTGCTTCAGATGATATAAAATCCAAAAAGCACATAAGGGTATTCTGTGAAGTCACTCCTTATAGGGACCCAATTCTTTTCCTAAAGACATCTAATCTAGTTTCTTGTGCATATTGCCAAAGATATTCTATGCATGCCGACAATTACATATAATTTTTCCTTCTCTTTTTTTAGTATAAAACCCCGCATGTCCTATGTCCCCCTTTTTTCACTCACTACTGGATCCAGGGGACCTCATATCAGCACATGAAGAAATTTCCCGTGACACTCACAGACAGGCATCTGTGTCATAGCCTCTGACCTCCCGCTATCACAAACAATGCTGCAATGTACTTACGTTATTGGACACATATGCAAATGTATTAGTAGAATAAATCTCCATAAGTAGTTATTTTAACATACCACAAGATGTACACTAGTCATTATCATAACTGAACATGTTAAAAATGCTTATTTATTTAGACAAAATCCTTTAGTAATTACATGCTGCAGAAAAAGCCAAAGTTAGAAGAGTTAGAGCCCTGCATGGGCAGGGAGGGAAATGAGAGAATATGAGCCCATATTCTCATAGGACAAGGTGCAGACAGATATGTTCGAAGAGGACTCTCCAACTCAGGTTTTATAGCCCAAGTATGGTAGAGTCTATGATGAAAATCTCCCCTTTGTAATAAAATATTGTTCTCCAAAGAGGACTGTTGGGAATGCTAAGACTCTTCAAGTTAGCCATTACAAAAAGACACATTTTATGTCCCAAATAATGAGAAACCCGTTATGACGCTTTGAGGAGACTATCTTTACTGGAGATGTATAACATACAGACCTCTGTCTACTGAAATGTTTTGAAAGTGCTCCTCCTGCAGCCCATCAGTTGGTATTTGGGCAGTACTCAAAAGCACAAATCCACAAAACTGTATCTGTCCCCTGAGACAAAGCACCTTACTCTTCATGAGAGACCTGGAATGAATCACAGAATCTAACATTTGGAAAGGACATTTTAATGGCATCCTTGTTTATTGAAAGGAAGACAACCAGGAGCTAATTCTGAGTTAAACTAACCTCTTAAGAGATCTAAACTATAGAGGGAACCTGGGGTCCCAAATCCCCTTCTGATTTCACCTACTATGTGATAAGCATTTTTTCCATGTTATCTAATTTAATCTTCCTAACAGTGCCATGAAGTATTACTCACTAGAAACTCAAGCTCGGGTAACGTGAACTGCTTATGGTCACAGGGTAAGGAAATGAGAGAGCCTCAATTTAAACCTTGGCCTGATGGCCTTGTTTTTTTGGCCAGGGCTGGGTTTGAACCCGCTACCTCTGGCATATGGAGCCGGCGCCCTACCCCTGTGAGCCACAGACGCCGCCCTGATGGCCTATGTTCTTTATGCTTACCACATTCCTACTCTGCCTTCCTTTTCTTTTCTTCTTTTCTGTTTTTTTTTTTTTTTTTTTTATATAAACTAACACTGCTGTCCACGATAGAGTACCATGGAGTCAGCCTAGCTCACAGTAACCTAAAAATCCAGGGTTCAAGTGATATTCCTGCCCTAGCCTCCTGAGTAGCTGGGACTAGAGTCACCCGCACAATGCCTAGATAATTTTTCTATTTTTATCAGAGACAGGGTTTTACTCTTGTCAGGCGGGTCTCAAACTCCTGAGCTCGAGTGATTCTCCCACCTCAGCCTCCCAGAGTGCTAGGACTACAGGCATAAGCCACCACACCCAGCTGGAAAACAACATTTCTTTCAATGGATTCTGGGGGCATAAGGGTGGACAATACATCAAAGAGATTCATGACACCAGCATTGTTATTGGAGACCCACACACCCAGGAAATCCACTCACAGGTTCTGCAAAAGCATTGTCCCAGAGAACGGTGGCCGTTGCATTGTTGTCCTGGCTGCCGTGAACGATCACCACCACTGGGAGGGAGAGGGTCTAAAACGACACAGGAGAAGAACTGAGTGCCCACAGGTCTCAAATTCTTCCTCTTCTCTTTCCTTTTTTCCTTCTTATGACAACATTCTCCTTTTCCAAGTTTCAGATAATGTCACCCTCAGGCTAGAATCTGAATGACGCTAGGAATACTATGACTTTTCATAGTGGTACAATCTTAGAAATTTTAGGTATTTGAGAAGCAGTGCTGCTGAGGTATTTCGGAAGGATGGGGTTCTCAAAGTTACATGGAAAATGAGGAAAAGAAGAGAAAGAGTATGGAGACATTTCTTGGGAAAAATACAAGTCACCAATGTTTAAAATGTACAACAACATTTACTCAAATTCATCCTGACTAATGTTTCTCATGATCCATTTTTTGCCTATCAGGGAAGTTACTTCAGTTCATTATTATTACGTAATAGGTTAACAGAATCTAAGAGAAACAACTATAAACACGAGGTCACCCCATTTTTTTGTCTATCAAAAGATGCTATATAATAAAACCAGTTCTTTTGTGACATACATTACACACCAGCACACACATACACACACACACACATACACAAAACAAATACACATAGCTAAGGGAGGGCTTTACCTTGACTTGAAAAACCAGTTCATTTCCACCAACACTGAACTGTGATTCAAACAGAATTGTAAATTTTTCTTCTGTTACTGACTCTGCCCCACGACGGTCAGACCTCTTAATTCGTTTCAGGGACTGCAAAGGCCAGACATAAGATGAAGCCTAAGATGAGAGTTGTTCCCCTCAAAGAACCAGGAAAACTTCATTCCTCCTCTCCTCCCATCCTCACCATATTTCTGAAGTGGGCGCTGAGGGTGCCCATGGCTTGGTGATACTCCATGACACAGCAGTTGTTCAAGATCTCACCGCTGTAATCACTGTAAATCAGAGACAGAGCATCTCCAGACCCACATCAGGGCCTCTGTGTACATGGAGGAAAGAATATATTTGGGGTAGAAGAAAATAACAAAATTTGCCAAAAATATACATCATTTAGAGGAAATGTTAGCTAAATAAAATACACAAGTGATTTTCCTAGATGTGTCCCTAGTAAATGAAACAGAATCTTATGACTGTCACAGAAGAAAGATGGACTTCATAGGAGAAGCTCCTTATATTCTTTCTTTGAGATCCAGAATAGGTTAGAAGGGCAAACAGAAATGTGACCTAGGAGACAGAAGGACTTTCTCGCCACAGCAAAGACATAGGGAGAATAGCAGGGCGCAAGAAGCAGCACAATTACTTGCGGGTGTTCTCGTTCTTGAGCAGGGACTTGGCCTGCTGCTCGCTGATGATGGTCGCCTTCACCTGGGGGGGATTCATGTGCACATTCAGCTTCCCGCCCACCAGCAGGCGCACGGTGGCTGCAAACTTGGTCTGGGTCTTCAGGACCTGAGGGGGCTGCTTCTCGATGATGAATGTGCTGCGGGGACACAGTGACCACACGGACCATGAGACG
>CAUYPK010000823.1:0-16982 GCA_963574355.1 Loris lydekkerianus | reverse complement strand
GCTAGTGTGGAGGCTGGGAGGACACAGGAGGGGGTACGCAGGGTTGCGTTGCTCCCGCAGTTCCTGGTCAGGGAATGTGGAGCCCCGGTGGGTGCGGGTCACCGGTCAGGGTTCACTGCACACCTCTTATGAAGGTCTTGGCTGCGCCAAGCCAAGGAGTTTGAGGTTGCTATGAGCTGGGACATCAGGGCACTCTACCCAAGGCAACAGCCCAAGGCTCCAGTGTGCCAAGACTGTCTCACTCTGCCCCTAAGGATTAGGACTGTGAGGCAGTTCAGTCCCCACCTTTAAGCTGCTCATTCACTAGGTTACTTTGTCCTGCCCGTTCTTGCTCTGGAACCCTGAGGGCGGGGCTTGCTGGAGCAGTTTTTTCACACAATGGCTTTCACTGAGCCCAGCTCAGTGGCTCATTTTGGGGCCCCAGACAATGCCCAACGTTCTCCACACTTCTGCTCAAGCTCTCCCCAGTGCAGCTCAACTGAGTGCCAAGTCCAAGAACACCAAAACAGTTCACAGGTAAGGCCTTTCCAGTTTGCAGTCTCAGGGTTGCTTGTACTCACCGTTGCCGGCGTGATTAGGTCAATCGAACACATGTAGCCACTTGCCAGTTTTCTACTGTTTTTGTCCTCCTCCTGGGGTCCAGAAGTCCCTTGCTAGCTCCCTGTATCCTCAAAGGGATGATCGTAGGCAGATCCCACCAGCTAGAGATGTCTGGAGTCTTGTCTCCCCAGATTGCCCATGCCCAGTTGCAGGGAAGCTGTTACTCATCTTTAATCCAAATCCCATTATAAAGACTTTCAATGTTATCTTTTTGTTAACGATTTTTAAGAAGCAAAACTCTGATCCATGAAGATAATTTGCTTTTTATACTATAGATTGAATTAAGTTTTTTTTTATTATTATTAAAGGGATTAAGCTGTCACCCTTTCTGCACAAATGGCAGTTTTATTGGGAAATAATTCTCCATAGGTCTCTGGTGTTTCTGAATGTTTTGTAAGCAGAGGTACTGACAGTTTTTTTCCAGATTATGTTTTAAAAATTGTTTATGTAGGGCCAGGCACAGTAACTAACACCTATAATCCTAGCACTTTGAGAGACTGAGGTGAGAGGATCACTTGAGGCCAGAAGTTCAAGATCAGCTTAGGCAAGATAGTGAGACTATGACTTTTAAGCTAAATAAAAGAATAAATGAATGAATGAATGAATGAATACTAGCTGAGCTTGGTGGCACATGTCTTTTGTCCCATCTACTTCAGAGGCAGAGGCAGGAGGATCTCTTGGGCCTGAGAATTTAAGGTTGCAGTGAGCTATCATTGTGCCACTACACTCTAGCCCAGGGGCCAGAGCAAGATCCTGTCTCAAAAATAAATAAATAAATAAGTAAAAAAATAAATACTTTATATAGTGAAACACTCTGGAAGGTAGAGGAAGTATCTCCTTTTTAAACAGAAGGCAGATTCATTTCCTTTACTCACATTATAATAATAGAGTGCCCTTCTTTGAGGCATTTTGAGGTTAGAATTCCTCATCTGTGACACAAACCCATTGTGTTTACAACATATATCAAGGCCACTGCCTTTTACGCCCTTAGGGACTTGGAGGATAAGTGAAACCAACACAAACTTGAAGTTCATGCTGTTTACCGTGATGTGATGGTCTCGGACCCAGGAGTCCCAAGTCTTTTGTCAGCATCCAGGAAAGTGTGGTTGGATGACTAGTTAACTTGCATGTAGGGTAAAATATTAGAGCCATCACAGTTTTTGAGAGTTTTATGATACATGGAGATTTATAGTTTTCAATGATTGCCTTCACAACCAAGGTTTCAACTAAATAAGGTTCTTACTAAGTTAGAATATTAATTGAAGGAGAGTTATTCATTTCTGAGATAATAATTCAAATAGCTCATAATTAGCACCATATTTTCTAATTAATAACAGTTCAAGTCATAAAAATCTAAACATGTTGCAAATAGGAAAAAAGATTTTTAAAAATGCAATCGAGTGTCTCAATGATGAAGGATTTTGCTCATCTGTTTGCCTTGCCTGATGAATTTACTTAATTTATTCTGTGAAAATGAGATAAATACAAGACAGGAAGGGAAGATGTTCAATTTCAGTTATCCCATTTTATTTTTCATATTTTTCTCTGAAAATAATAAATTACTTAATTATATCTTCAGTTGCAATAGAGAAAACATAGTTTCTTAGTTGAAGGCATTTATTTTAATATTTCTAAACACATTGGCAAAGTAGTTCTAAGTTTACACAATTAAATAGTATATATTAAATAAGAAATACTAGATCATTTAGATATTTTACATTTTTATCCTCATACTAATGATATAATTGAGTATGAGAGAAAAGTTACTGTTGACCAGGCACAGTGGCTTATATCTGCAATTCTAACGCACTGGTAGAGGTAGAACAAGTCAGGTAGATTGCTTGAGGTCAGGAGTTCAAAACCAGCCTCAGCAAGAGCAAGACCCAGACTCAAATAAAAATAGAAAGAAAAAAAAAATACTCAGGCCTCATGGCAGGCCTATAATTCCAGCTACTCAGGAGGCTGAGGCAGGAGGATCACTAGAACCCAGGAGTTTGAGGTTGCTGTGAGATGCCAGGGTATTCTAGCCTGGGCAACAGAGGGAGATTCTGCCTAAAGAAAAAAAAAAGATATTGTGTTTTGAAAATTCAAATATATGTTTTTCTCATTGTTGCATGGCTTATGTATATTGAAAGTGTAAGTGCTGATTGCTTGGGGCTTCTCATATTGCTTTTAATTACATATAACAAGTATGCTCCAAAGTCCTTACATATTGAGAAACTGTTTTATATTAAATACCTGAAAAATATGTTTCTCTTAACATATTTTCTGTAATCATTAAATAATAAAGTCTTAACATAACACAGTTAATTAAAGATCCAGTGTAATCTTATTATTACAAAGAGGGGGTAAATTTAAAAGCCATTATAATATCACCTATAAATCCATGTCTCAATTCATTACACTGTTTCTTGCAGGTCACTGACTTTCACTGTACAGTAAAAAGTAATGAGTAGACCTTTTTATCACTTCTTATTTAAGCCACAGTTTGAGATGCTTAAAGTCATTAAGAATAGTCAAGTACAAGGTATGAGTCTTATTAGAATTACCACCCTGCTGCCTGTCATCTTTTGATCATTGCTACTGTAATAATGTGCCATTCATGCTATTAAAAGAATACAATGAATACAATACATGTCTACATTCAAAAGAAGAAGAAAGTTTTTAAGACTTCATTTTCATTTGGAGTGACTAGCTGTGGAAATTATAAAACTGCTGGTCATTGAACATACATAAAAAGTTGGGAAGTTTCTCAGATGATTAGATGCAAACATGATTTAACCCTTACATTGCTTCAAAAATGCCCTTTGAAAGAGGACCTTTTCCACTACTGAGGTAAATACATGTTTGTGTCCATTTTGTTTTGCCGCACAACAAACTAGATTCAACTTTCTTGGCTTAAAGAAGCTAATCAAGTTCTTTGAAGCTGGGATCGGCTGGGCGTTCTTCTGATCTCACCTGCTCACCCACGCAACTGTCTGCTGGTGGTCTGTGGGTAAGGCCATGCAGATGTTTTTAGAGATAATGGCGTCTGACCACACGTGGTGGAGTGAAGGTTTCAAGGAAAAGAAAGACAAGCATGTCAGGCTCCTCCGTGTCTTGGCTCAGAACTAGAATCCCATGTCTTGTATGTGTTCATTCTCGAAAGCAAGTCAGAAGACTAACACTAGTTACAAGGTTGAAGAAATTGACTTTACTTCTTTAAGTAAAGACCAAAAGGTTTGTTTGCAATGCATCAATATAGAGAAAAGAAATGTGTCTTATTTTTTCCAGTCTACCCAATGATATGTATGATGGAAAATATTCATTGTGAGATGTGATCTTAGAAGTGCTTTGTGTTAAGAAAATTAAAATTGCCTTCCTTCACGAAATTGAGATTTTTAAAGCCATACTTATTAATCTACATGGGAGAAATTGTAGGGCACCATGAAAATTTTAGTAAGTATTTTACAACTGATACGAATATTTTCACTATTATATTCTGTGTGTGTATGTGTGTATGTTGGTAGGCATTGGTAGATGAAGGAGGAACAAAACATCACACGCACACAAAAAGAAAATCATGCCCTAGGTACAGAGTATACATTTAGAAACACATTTTCTCGGTATTATAGAGAAACAATTGCTCCATTGCATGCTGATAACTTTGCATATGCCTGCCTAGGCCACTCAGGCAAAGATCTGAATTACAACTCTTCTGAGCCTTGGGAGCTTTCTAGAAGATGAGAGGATAGAAGGCTGTGAGAAAATGCTACCCACTTCTCTACATCCCCCAGAAGGCTGTCATGCCTCAGTCTCTCATTACCTCCCAGCTTCCCATGAGGGATATGGCTTTTTACCCCATGCCTCTTAGCTTACAACTGCAGTCTGTCAATGTACTCAACTGCCCTGCAGAATTGGAAGATGCCTCTGGAACAGGGTGTCCCTGGCACTGCATTACCATCCAGTTTCACTTTTGTGTGTGTGGGACAAAGCACAGTGAGCTGTCCTCTTTTGTGAGTCTTCCGAATTTTGCTAGCATTGTAAGCCATAAACTGTCTGGATCTAAAAGTGGCTTGCTGTATTTTACTGGCTGAACTGTCAGGCTTGGCTTTGGCTTTGCCTGCAGCTGTGTACTCAACAGGGCTATATTTAGAAACATGGCTACAGCCCTACTCACTTGGGCTTACCTCCCTCCTCTTACTTGTGCTGTCCTTTCCCCATCACAAAAGCCTGAAAGTTCCAGGTAGTGTTTCTCCCTAACATAAGGTAGCATACTCTGCTGGGTTCCATAACAGAGGCTCGGCCTTGGCTCAGTTTCCAGAGCCCTATAAATTTCATAGAGACTTTTGACACCATATGAGCAAAGCTATTCTAACAAGCTCTTCAAAAAGATTCTTGCTCATTAAGTATGAATCAATATCTAATAAGGATTTACTTTAATGTTCTTTTCCTGTGTATGTGGTCTGATCTCTGTACTCTGCCCAGAGGCTAAAGGAAATCTTTCCTCTTCTGTGTATTAAGGGAAGCCATCTCCAAGTCTGTGGGTACTGATGTTAGCTATTAAAAACTACACTAGTTACCACTCTCTAAGTGCTTTGAAATCTAAAATGTCCTAATTTGTGGAAATAGATCATTCCCCACTCTGACCCTCAGTTTTACTATATCAAGTGACCTTGGCCAATTGTGTGGTGATAGACTTTATTTTCCAAGCATTTCTGAGATTTTTACCATAAAAATATTTCAGTTTCATTATGAGATATCTATAGGAACAAATGCATTTCCATAAAATGCTATTAGGCCCCACACAGTATATTGCCTGATTCTTAACATTCTAGTCATCCAGTAAAGTCTAAATCAAGGATATGTACTAATAAAACTTTAAAATTGCATCCATTATCTAAATATCATTAGTTTAGCTTCCCTTTGCTCTTGGGTTTTCTTTCTAGTACCATATTATATTTTAGAAAACATGGTCACAGGTTTTCAGCGTATTTAACCAAAGTTGGAAAATATAGGCTGTTGTGTGAATTGGTGCTGCAGAGGCAAAATTTGCACTGAAATGTCAGAATGAGGGGAGACTGAAGCTCGCTTAGGCATGCAGCCCTTAACTTACTTTATTTCTTGCAGGCTTATATACTCTTAACAACACTACGTTCTGCACGTACACATTCTAATAATAAAACTAATTGGCAGCCAATGGTTTATATGATAAGAGTACAAAGAAACCATATAGAGCAACCACAAAAACTTAGTCAGCTGTTTGTCTGAGAAAACAGGTGCAACATGTAACTGAAATGCGCATTAACTTGTCTTGTTTTCCACTCCCAAGGTCCCTTCCAGGACATTCCACAGACAGCCCAGACTCTGCTTGCAGTCTGCCTCCTGTATGACTAGCTTGCTAATCAGTTCGGAGGGTCTTAAAGGAACATCCCTTCATATGACCTGTGAGAAAGCTTCTTCAAACATAAGTCAATGGCACTTGAAGTTACACTTCAGTGCACTTGAGGCTACAATAGGCAGATTGGTAGAGTTGAAAGTTTCCAAGTTCATTTATTTTTTTATTGTTGGGGATTCATTGAGGGTACAAAGAACCAGGTGACACTAAATGCTTGTGTCAGTAAAGACCGTCCCATAATAGTCCAGTTCTTTATTATACCCTCCTTTATCTAGCATGTAGATTTAAAAAAAAAATACAAACTTTTAATTGCATGAACAAATAGAAAACTTTTTGATATAACTTAGCATTTTTAACTAATATAAGAACTGAATATATAAAATAAATGGCCTTATTTTTCCATGTCATTTTTAAGAATAAAGTTTGTGAACTTCTAAGACTTGTGAACAATATTATGTTTATTGTATTTGAATATTTAACATATTTGTCCCTAAATATGACAGCATATCAAAATGATAATATTTTAAATGACAAATTGGGATATGATCAACCATAGTGAACAGAAGAATAGAACTGAATATTCATATAAAGAGATTGTCTTCAAATCTGTCGGTTTTGTTTTCTCTTTCAGAGAAACACAGCGATTTTTGACAGGTGTGAATTGTTGCAATGGTACAATTTCCCCCAGAACATTCAAATTGATTTTAAAACCAAAGTGATTCATCTTTATTTTTAAACTAATGCACTCTTGTATTCTAGGATAGTGCTGAGATTTTCATACAAGAAATTACTTTAGGGAAAGAAAATATATCATTTGGAACTTAAGCACATAGTCAATTTGTAATGAATGGATGGAAAACTGTGCATCTGAGGATGTTTCTCAGGAATAATAAGCACTTAACTTTCTGCACATGATATACCAGTGACATGTAAAATCAATTTAGTGATCATAGTTGTTTTTAATCATTGAAAAAATTATGAATCTTCCTAAATATGGTTATAAAAAGAAATTTTATATACAATTACATATATGCTTTTTTATTAGTTTGTTTTCCTCCTCATATATCACTATCTACCATTTTATATGCTAAATTCTGCCTTTAACATTCATTCTGAAGAAAATTTAAGGGGCTCACATTCTTAATTGCCTATTAACTTACGGTTAAGTCTCAAATATTCTAAAAATTACAAGAAGAGAATAAAGAGCCTACAATTTTGGATCTTTCTGTGATTTATATTTACTTCATAATTTTTAAATTAGGAGTATTTTATAAACACTTAAGACATAATTGAATATGTTGCTGTCACTTCATCTTTCATTTTCACATGTGGTTTATTCCAGTAATTTAATTTTACAGTATCAGCTTTTTGACAATTATCATTCTAAAACCTCATAACCACTTATTCCTATTATCACCAAGCTATGAGCATTTTTTATATGATTATTTTGTCTCATTCTACAAGCCTAATAAGTACTGTAAGTAATGAATATTTTTTCTTTAAGATACAGAGATAAGGAAAAAAATATGCTGAAAGTACAGAAATGAAGTAAGTCTTGATAAGCCTCTCAAAAACCGGCATGAGAAAGAATTTTATGAATGATTTTTGAACTCAAATATGTTAATTCTTTCTTCAAGGATAAAAAATGTCCTTGTAACTAACTATATAACGTATTTTCGTACTTCTTGGAGGGTAACAAAGAATAATCAGAACTGGAAAACAAAAACAGAATTATAATCCAGTCTGGAGTTAATCATTACTCTTAAACTAAGATACCAAACATGAGCTAAAAAGACACTATCTTTTCTTCAGAGCTGGGAAAAAAAAAAAAAAGTACACAAGATAAAAATAACACTCATTATGTCTCAATAGGAGCACTCCATAGGCCTAGATCACTGTATCTCACATGGTGACTTTTCAAATAATTGTGTTTAGCACATTATATACATTTTATAAAATAAAATAGAGTAAGGTGAAATAAGATTAAGAGGTAAAGACTCCTTAATTCCTATTAGCCCCAGTGATCAGTGCATAGGCGAATAAATTTGAGGCCAACCCTCCTCTCACCATTAAGATTCCAAAAACGTCTCAGATTCTACTCCATTCGCTAACTTCTTCTACTTGAAATTCAAATCAGAAAGTTAATGGCACCTACTATCACGTATGATGTGACCACCTTAACCTATATAGATTGTAAACTCCCAAGAAGTCTTTTAAAATGTAATGCAATATAAAACTAATAATGAAAGAAACTTAAGGAATAGATAAATATTTGTTAAATAGTGTATTATTTAATTAATTGACTATTTAGAAAAAATGAATTGAAACTCAAATATCATTCTGTACATTAAAGTATATAGAAATATAGACTAATTAAATATTTTTACACCAAATAGTAACCCCCTGAATACACAGTGTGAATAGCTGAGCATATATTGGCCATCTGCAGGAAAAAGAATTTCTTAAGATTAGGATAGTAATTCTCTAATTTATTAAGAAAGAAACTTTGTTCTCACCCCCACCCAAAAAAAATAGAATGTTTATTTTTTTTGCCATTCTTATCTCCATCTTGTTTAAGAACTTGTGAAAGAACAGTGCTCCAGCGAACAGTCTTCAGTGGGAACCTGCTGGGTTGGACAGATGGCCCCTGCAGCCTTCAGACTAGTCTTAGCTTTGGCTGAGTAGCAGTAAACTCAGAAGCTTGAGCAGTTCATTAGCCCTGAAATTCCTCCTTGGTCACAGCTTTCTCAGCGGTAGTCTGCTCTTCCTTTTCAATCTCTTCAGGATCTCTGTAGAAGTAGAGATCAGGCATGATCACCCATGAGTGTTCGCAACAGTGGTGCCACATATGCAGAAAACTTCTTTGGCCAGCATCTATCATGTCAGACCCATGGAGGGAGCTCCTTGTTGCTGCATGGAGATGGTAATGTCCACATATTGCAGAGGGGAATCTATGTGGCACAGGGCAGTGGGAGGCAGGTTCGCACCTGAAAACCAATTTAAGTTATCTACCATACTAAAGGATTACAATATACGATTATATCAATAGAGGCAAAAATCAGCATTGGAAAAAATCTCATGTCCATTCATGATTAAAACTCTGAGCATCTAGAAACATAGAACTTTTGCAACTATAAAAAACCCACAGCTAACATCATACTTAATGATGAGAAGCTGGATGCTTTTCCACTAATATTAGAAAATAAAGGAAATAAACAGTATATATCTTGAAAAAGAAGAAATGAAACTATCTTTGTCTGTATAAGAAATACCAATGTATTGAAAAAAATATACTCCTGGCTTGACATGCTGGCTCACACCTATAATCCCAACATTCTGGGAGGATGAGTTGGGAAGATGGCTTGAGCTCAGGAGTTTGAGACCAGCCTGAGCAAGAGCAAGACCCAATCTCTACTAAAAATAGAAAAACTAGCTGTAGTCCCAGCTGCTCGGGAGGTAGAAGCAAAAGGATTGTTCATGCTTACATGTTTGAGTTTGCTGTGAGTTATGACATCAAAGTATTCTACCCAGGGTGACAAAGTAAGACTGTGTCTCAAAATAAAAAAAAAAATTAATAAATAAAAGTAAAAAAGAAAGGAAAGTGGACTCTAGGAACAAATGCATGTTTATAGCCAGGCTGAATAATGCAAGGTTAATATAAAAAAGGCAATAGCTTTTCTATATACCAGCAACAAACAATTAGAATTTGAAATTTAAACACAACGGCATTTACAATAGTGCCAAAAGTATGTTTTGTGTAAGTGAAAGCATATTTAAATATAAACAGAATTTAGGTGTGGGGAAAAATACAAAAACCTGATAAAACAACAAAGAGCTGAAGAAACAGAAAGAGTGCGTTCATGGATTGGAAGTCTTAATATTGTTATTGTGTCTGTTCTTTTCAACTATACCTCAGCACAATTAAAATCAAAATCCCAGTAAACTATGTTTTAGATATCAATAGTTTGATTCTAAAATTTATATGGTAAGACAAAAGATCCAAAGTAGCCAGAACAATATTGAAGATCAAAGATGAGGATTGACATTTTTCAACATCAAGATTTATATAATTACAGTAATAAAGACGGCACCCACTGGGGGAAAAAACAGACATACAAATCAATGGATTAGAATAGCAAGACAAAATAAACCACCCACACAAATATAATCAATTTATTTTAACAAAGTAGCAAATGCAAATCAATAAAGAAATGATAGTCTTTTAAATAAATGATTCTAAAAGAAATAGATGTTCATATGTAGACAATTGAACGTTAACATAGAATTTGTACCTTCTACTCACAAAAAGTTTTAAATGGAAGATGAACCTAAATTTAAAATACAAAGCCATAAAATTTCCTCTATTTATAGGAAAAAAATCTTTGTGAAATTGAATGTCTTGATATGTCTAAGGCAATAGCATTTGTATGGTCTATTAAAAAATATGATAAATCAGACTTTGTTAAAATCAAAACTGCTTTACTGAACACACTTAAGAAAATTAAAAGGTGTACCACTGACAGGAGAAAAATATTTGTATCTAAGAACATATCTGATAAAGGATTAATATCCAAAGATATACTAAGGACCATTAAAATTCAATAATAAACAATGAAAGTTGCAAAAAGATCTGAATAAAGACCTCACTAAGGATGATACACAAATGATAAATTACTACATTAGAAGATACTCATAATTTTTGAAGAAGGAAAAAAATAAAATAAATTGTCAACAGGAAACTGCAAATTAAAAGAATAATTATCATTAATACATATCTACTACAATAGTTAAAATCTAAAAAATTTAATGATTCCAAATGCTGGCAAGATGTGATAAAAACCATCATTCATTACTGGATAGAATGCAAAATAGCACAGTCACTTTGGAAAATATTCTGGGGAACTTTTATAAAACTAAACATAGTCTTACCATATGACCCAATAATTGTACTAAAAGATACCTACCCAAATAGTCTGAAAAACTATGTTCATTCAATAACATGTATACAGATTTTTATAGTACCTTTTTTCATAATTTACAAAAATTTAAATCAACCAAGAGCTTCTTTAATAACTGGATGAATAAACAGATACATCCATACAATGGAATATAATTCAGCAATACAAAGGCATCTACCAGAACTTGACAAGATATGGAGGAAATTTAAATGCATATTAATAATTAAAGGAATATAAGATGGACAGCCTACATTTTATAGAACTGCAATTTTATGACATTCTGACAAACACAAAATTCATAGACCTATATAGCACAAAAAGTGAACTGTAATACCAGCTAATTAAAAATAATAATTTAGGATGAAGAATGATTCCCAAGAAGAAATGAAAACTGTCACAAGAGAATTTAAGGACACCACATGTTCATAATCTTAAAGAACAGGATGGTGGTAAAAGTAGCTAACTTATGTGTTTTTGGAAGTGAATAGAGTCTCTTAGACTGAAGACAAAAAGAGCTTCTGATAAGCATTGAACCTAGTTCATAAAGTTGCTTCCCATGGGTGTAGGGTTTAACAATTCTGATACTAGAATAGAGTGCATGAGAAGGGAATGATCATGTAAGTGGATGGCAATGGTAGTGAGGAAGGGGAAATAAACCTTATACTTCTTGAGGATCCCAAGAAAGCAGCAGACAGCTGCAGAGGAATTCCTCCTCCAAAGACAAGAGCAAACATTGCACTGAGCTTGGAAAAACCTATGTAACAAATAACAGCACCCTGGTTTCTTGAGAAATATAGTCATTAACTCTTTGTACTTTTTGTTGTAACTATTATTATGCAGCTGATACTGAGCTGAAAAAGAAATTATAAAAGAATTTGGAATTAACTGCTTTCCAGAACTCAGAATTTTTCGTCTTGAGTCACCTGAGTTCTCTTCATCAATGAAAAGTTCAATCCTCTATAGTGTTGGTGTGTCTGTCAGTTTTAATTCTCCATTGTCCTGCAACAGTAGAAGCCAGGATTCTTGGAAAAATGCCTGGTTCTAGGACTGGGACAGAGAATGGACAAGATGAACTGCAAATGTCTTATAGTGCTTCGAAGTAAGAAAGTGGTCCAATTCACAAAAAAGACATTTCTGATGCTATTTCAGAGCAGCACAGAGAACAACTCAAAGCCCTTCTGATGATTTTTGACAAAGGAACAAAAATAGTGTGTTGAATTCTTTTCAAAGGTAGAAAATTTGAGAAACAACATTTTTAAAAAGTAGTATTGGATTACAACGTAAAGTATAAAATAAATATATGGTCATCTAATATAAAGGAGTAATTGAAAAATTAATAAATGGGAAAACAGAAAAAAATTATCATGCATTATACTCCATAGGATGTATATAGTGATCAAGCGTATCTCCATTTCTGAGGGGTGAGCTGCGCACAGAGGCTTCCAAAGTGCACAGTGATTCAAAGGAGGAAGATGATAATTTTACAATAAAAAAACCTGATGAACACAACCTCAGAGAGGTGACCAAAGTTAACGTCCACATTCATAAATCATGTTGACAGTATCTACAGACTTGATATGATGTAATGAAAATGACTCTGTAGTCTTTCTTCCAATAATTCATAACCCCTGTTTTATCATGAAGAAAACATGACAATATTCGAGCATTCTTCAATATATTAGACCAATACTGTCAAAACTGTCAAGGTCATCAAAAACAAGAAAAGTGTAAGAAAGTGCCACAGCCAAGAGAAGCCTAGAAAGAGCTGATGACTAAATGTAATGTGCTATTCTAGTTGAATCCTAAAACCAATAAAAGAATATTAGGTACAAACAAAGGGAAGCTAAAGAAACTATTAAATTTTCATTCATAACAACCTTTTAATATTTGTCCATTAATTACAAAAAATGTGTTGTATTGACATAAGACATTAATAACAGGAAACTAAGTAGAGGATATATGGAGACTCTCAAATATTCTGCAAATTTAAAACAATCCTAAAAATTTCTATTACAATGTTAAAAAACAATGGAGACAATGGGCAGCCTTGTCTGGAACCAGAGTATCTTGACACAAAGGTGGTAATTTGCATTTTAGCATGCTTCCTGTTAACTCTTAGGTATTTGGAAATGGAGAATTATTTGGTTTTTAACATGCTAGAAGGATAATTTCTCTATTTCATTCCTTGTTAAGTTTTGTATAATGTAATTTTCTAAGGTATGTAGATAGGGTATTCCTTGGCTCAATAAGATAATTTTTTTTTTTTTTTTTTTTTTTTTTTGAGAATTAGAACCTTCTCTCTCCTTCTCTCCCTGTATACACAGACATATCTTGTACACAGTCTGGTCTTGTAATAACCTTTGATAGTACCACAGTCCTGAGTTCTAATGAAGCCCATCTTACATTATACTGTTACTACAAATTTATCTATATTTGACACCCTCTGTGTCCAACAGATTATGTTTTTCAAGGATGGATGTGCATGGGTAAACATGAATCTCAAATAAATTTTATATTGTTAATAAACTGCTTCATGTACATTAAATTTATATTCTCAACATGGGAAAAACTAGATTATTTTTAATATAGATTAATCTTACCTTTCTTTGTCATCTAGGTACATAGAAGTTCGAGAACGTGAATAAATCAGTTCTGTATTCATTAGGAATTCACAGTTTATATTAATTATTTGAGGTGAGAGCTAAGCAAATATTTAATTTAAAGTAAAACAGGAAAAAAACACCCCAACCTATATTTAGTCTTATTTCTGGAAGAATGGCTCAGTAGGCTGAACAAGGTTTTGTTTACAAACCTGGCTGCTGTGGCTTGGTGGGCTTACATACCGATCGACAATCTTCATAACCAGCTGAGCCATTGTCTCCTGATGTTTTCTTATTTCTGGTCAGAACATGAAGTTGGCAAACTTAACTGAAACTTTACTATTTAGATAGTCCTGACCACTCTAGTTATAACCAAGAAGCTCAACTTTCGAAACAAAAATGTGCAACTGTTAAATCTACTAAATGAAAAAGTCCTCATTTTTAGGCAAGTGGTTGTTTTCCTTCTGAGTCAAGCACGTTTATTTTATTTTATTTATTTATTTATTCATTTATTTTTGAGACTCCCTTGGTAGACTGTTGTGGCATCCCAGCTCGCAGTAACCTCAAACACTTGGGCTCAAGTGATTCTCTTGCCTCGGCCTCCCAAGTAGCTGGGACTACAGGCGCCGGCCACAATGCCCAGCTATTTTTAGAGACGGGGTTTCGCTCTGGCTCAGGCTGGTCTTGAACCCATGAGTTCAGGTAATCCATCCACCTCAGCCTCCCAGAGTGCTAGGATTACAGGTGTGAGCTCAAGCACATTTAGATAGTCATTTTCACCCATGAGTATCCAAGTGACAAATATCTCCTTTTCTCTAGTTTTGTCTAAGAATAAGAAACAAGTACAATTTGCTCAACATTGTGCAAAGATAAATGAAAAGAAAGCAAGCTTAGGTTGAGAATTCAGACTCAAATTTCCAGAACATGCCGTTCTCTAGGCTCATGAATTAAAACGTGGTTCTCTTCTTACAAAGTTAAAGCTTTGTAGTCACCCTCAAACCAGCAAAGTGATGTGAACAAGAGACACTTTGCTTGCATGAATACTTTCTTTATATCCAGGTCCTCTCCTGTTGTTGTATTTAATGCTTACAAACTGTCCCCTAGCATCCTCACGGCACTTCTCCTATTTAAAGAGAAGAAAGGTGCTAATATTTATTAAATGCTTGCTATGTGCCTAGTCCCTTAAAAATACAGTCTCATCCAAGCCTTGTAATTCTTGACATATGGGAAAATTTAGACTCAGAAAAGCTCACAGAAAATAACTGAGTGAACCAGTACTCACTACCAGGATTTCTATTTTCAGGTCTGGTGTCCTTACCACTATAGCAGGACTTGGTAGCACATGGTAGGTGGTCAATGAATCTCTGCTAAATGAACAAATGAACTCCATGAATGACTCATGAATACCAGCTTGAAAACTCTCAAGCTTCTCCTTCTTTATTTTTTATTGCCTCTCTTTCCTCCACACTAAATATTTATTCTAATGGATGTGGAAATCACTTGAGCCAAAGTGTTCCATATGTAGAAAACACCTATTAAGCGCCCTGACACAAGTCTTCCAACCCCTGTTTCTTTTTTCCAGGAAAGGAAGATTATTGATTTGTTTCATTAATCCATTTCATTCTTATGTATTCCTTATTAACTAGAAAGGTTTGGGGTCTTTGCATTGAGATAGACCAAATCTGCCACATACTATTGTAGACTATTTTCTGAGTCTGGGCTCAGAAAGTTGGGATTTGAACCTCAACTTTCCCACTTTGGGCAAGCTTCACCCTTCTGGATCTTACTTTTCCCACCTATAAAATGGTGGTAATAGTAGTGTCTGAATTTCCTCATACTCAAGGTCATGGTGAGAACCAAAGGTTATAAGACAATTCCTTGTAAAGAATAGATCCCAATGGAAAATCCTATTTCACCCTCTGGAACTTCATAGAGTAATTGTACTCAATGTTAAAAAAAAATAATGACAAGTTGAAGGTTGAAAAAGAAAAAGAAAGAAAAGGAAAAGAAAAAAGAAAATAATGACATATCTTATGTCATCTTTTTTCTTTAGACTAACTAAAGAGGCCCCTTTTCTTATAATTTTTAAAAATATAAAGTAATGGGTTTTGTATACAAACTCCTCCTGATAGCTCCCTGCTGGATCCTCTAGAGCAGTGGTTTTCAACCTTTTTTTATTTCACAGCACACTTAAACCTACAGTTAAACTTCCCTGGCATACTTAAATTATGTTGACTTAAAAAAAAAGATTAAAAAAAGAGAATATACTTACTGTGCTTTGAACTTCTTTCAAAAATAATTTGATTAATGATTTTTAAATATTTTCACGGCCCACCCAAGTTCCTCTCACCGCACACCAGTGGGCTGCAGCGCACTGGGTGAAAATGACTGGTGTAGAGTGTCAAGTACAGCCTTGAAGTGTGCTGCAAAACTGAACCTCACACTACAGAACCCTGTGTACTAGCACAAAATACAGTGGTGTCAAAACAGTCCTTGGCCTGCATATGCTGGTTTGATCATGCAACCTCAAGTTCTTATCCATTACATGTCACTGCTAAGCTACGTTGAGTTTGTACTTAACTTAGAGTCAGATCTTTTTCATATTAACTGCTGTCAAGCTGAGTCTTCTAGGTCCTGTAATCATATGGTTATTTTTTTTTAAACCTAAATGCAGATTATCACATCTGTTTGTATTTAACTCATTGTTTTGGCTTTAGGCCATTATTCCAGTCTATTGAGATTTTTTTAAAATTTTTTTTATTTATTGTTAAATCATATCTGTGTACATTAGTGCAATCAAGGGGTACAATGTGCTGGTTTCATATCCAATATAAAATATTCTCATCAAACTGTTCAACCTAGCTTTCACGGCATTCTCTTAGTTATTGTATGTAGATATTTGTATTCTGCAGTTAGTAGGTTTCACCTATACCATAGTCACATTTTATTTTATTTTATTTATTTATTTTTTATTAAATCCTAGCTGTGTACATTGATATGATCATGGGGCATCATACACTAGCTTCATAGACCATTACACACATTTTCATCACACTGGTCAACACAGCCTTCCTGGCATTCTCCCAGTTATTGTGCCAAGACATCTACATTCCACATCTACCAAGTTTCACATATACCCTTGTAAGATGCACCACAGGTGTAATCCCACCAATCACTTTCCCTCCACCAACCTCCCCCCTCCCTCCCCTCCCTTTTTCCCCTCCCCTTATTCTTAGGTTGTAACTGGGTTATAGCCTTCATGTGAAAGCCCTAAATTAGTTTCATAGTAGAGCTGAGTACATTGTGTACTTTTTCTTCCATTCTTGGGATACTTTACTAAGAAGAATATGTTCCAGCTCCATCCATGTAAACACAAAAGAGGTAAAGTCTCCATCTTTCTTTAAGGCTGTATAATATTCCATGGTATACATGTACCACAATTTATTA
>CAUYPK010000822.1:0-35848 GCA_963574355.1 Loris lydekkerianus | reverse complement strand
CCCCATTTCAGGGTGGGCAAGGGACTTAAAGAGAAACTTCTCTAAAGAAGACAGACGCAAAATCTACAAACACATGAAAAAAAGCTCATCATCCTTAATCATCAGAGAAATGCAAATCAAAACTACTTTGAGATATCACTTAACCCCAATAAGAGTAGCCCACATAACAAAATCCCAAAACCAGAAATGTTGGTGTGGATGTGGAGGAAAGGGCACACTTCTACACTGCTGGTAGGAATGCAGACTATTATGTTCCTTCTGGAAGGATGTTTGGAGAATACTTAGACACCTAAAAATAGACCTGCCATTTGATCCTATAATTCCTTTACTAGGTTTATACCCAGAAGACCAAAAGTCACAATATAACAAAGACATCTGTACCAGAATGTTTATTGCAGCCCAATTTATAATTGCTAAGTCATGGAAGAAGTCCAACTGCCCATAGACCCACAAATGGACTAGCAAATTGAGGTACATGTATACCATGGAATATTATGCAACCTTAAAGAAAGATGGAGACTTTACCTCTTTCATGTTTACATGGATGGAGCTGGAACATATTCTCCGTAGCAAAGTATCTCAGGAATGGAAGAAAAAGTATCCAATGTACTCAGCCCTACTAGGAAGCTAAATTATAGATTTCATATGAACGCTATAACCCAACTATAGCACAAGACTATGAGGAAAGGGCCAAGGAAGGGGAAGGGAGGGGGGAGGTTTTGGTGGAGGGAGGGTAATCGGTGGGGCGACACCTACAGTGCATCTTAGAATGGGTACAGGCAAAACTTACTAAAGGCAGAATACAAATGTCTACATACAATAACTACAAAAATGCCATGAAGGCTATGTTGAACAGTTTGTTGAGAATATTTCAGATTCTATATGAAATGAGCACATTGTACCCCTTGATTGCTATGATTTAACAATAAAAAATAAAAAAAAAACAAAAAGAAAGAAAATTATAGACTAATATCATTAATGAATATTGATGCAACAATATTCAGTAAGATCTTAGCAAACAGAATTCAATAACACATCAAAAAAATTATATACCGCGATCAAGTTGGTTTTATTCCAGGGTTACAGGGTTGGTATGCAAAGACCATATGATTCTCTCAATTGATGCAGAAAAGCCTTTGATAATATCCAGCATCCTTTCATGATCAGACCACTGAAGAAAATAGGCATAGAAAGGACATTTCTTAAACTGATAGAGGCCATCTACAGCAAACCCACAGGCAATATCATATTGAATGGTGTAAAATTGAAAACATTTTCACTCAGATCAGGAATGAGGCAAGGATGCCCACTGTCTCCACTGCTATTCAACATATTAATGGAAGTCTTAGCCATTGCAATCAAGACAAGAGAAGGCAATTAACGGTATCCAAATAGGGTCAGAGGAAATCAAACTCTCACTCTTCACTGATGATATGATCCTATACCTGGAAAATCCCAGGGACTCAACTTCAAAACTCTTAGAAGTGAGCAAGGAATACAGCGACGTCTCAGGATACAAAATCAATACTTACAAGTCAGTAGCTTTTATATATGCCAACAATAGCTGAAAATATAGTCAGGACTCTATTTCTTTTACAATAGACCAAAGAAGATGAAATATCTGTGAATTTACCGAACAAAGGGCATGAAAGATTTCTATAAAGAGAACAATGAAACTCTGAGAAAAGAAATAGCTGAAGATGTTAACGAATGGAAAAACATACTATGCTCATGGCTGGGAAAAATCAACATTGTTAAAATGTCCTTACTACCCAAAGCAATTTACAGATTTAATTCAATCCCTATTAAAGCGTCATTGTCATACTTTAAAGTACTTGAAAAAATAGTACTTCATTTTATATGGAATCAGAAAAAAACTCAAATAGCAAATACATTACTCAAAAATAAGAACAAATCAGGAGGTATTATGTTACCAGACTTCAGGCTATACTATAAATCTATAGTGATCAAAACAGCATGGTACTGACACAAAAACAGAGTGGTAGATTTATGGAACTGAATTGAGAACCAAGAGCTGAACCCAGCTACTTATTATCATTTGATCTTCCACAAGCCTATCAAAAATATTCTGTGGGGGAAAGACTCCCTATTTAACAAATGGTGCTGGGTGAACTGGCTGGTGGCCTGTAGAAGATTGAAACTGGATCCCCACCTTTCACTATTAACAAAAATTGATTCTCACTGGATAAATGATTTAAACTTAAGACATGAAACTATAAACATACTAGAAGAGAGTGCAGGGAAAACACTTGAAGAAATTGGCCTGGGAGAATATTTTATGAGGAGAACCCCCTCGGGCAATTGAAACAACACCAAAAATACATTACTGGGATCTGATCAAACTAAAAAGCTTTTGCACAGCCAAGAGCACAGTTAGTAAAGCAAACAGACAACCTTCAGAATGGGAGAAGATTTTTGCAGGTTATGCTTCCAACAAAGGTCTGATAACTAGAATCTACAGAGAACACAAACTAATCAATAAGAAAAGAATAAATAACCCCATTTCTATGTGGGCAAGACACTTGAACAGAAACTTCTCTGATGAAGACAGTTGCATGGCCTACAAACACATAAAAAAATGCTCATCATCCTTATTCATCAGAGAAATGCAAATCAAAACCACTTTGAGATATCATCTAACTCCAGTAAGATTAGCCCACATCACAAAATCCCCAGAGTACAGATGTTGGTGTGGATGCAGAGAGAAGGGAACACTTCTTCACTGCTGGTGGGAATGCAAGCTAATACGATGTTTTTGGAAAGAAGTTTGGAACAAGGAACTAAAAGTAGACCTACTGTTCATTCCTGCAATTCCTCTACTAGGTATATACCCAGATGATCAAAAATTATTTTACAACAAAGACATTTGCACCAGAGTGTTTATTTCAGCCCAATTCATAATAGCCTGGAAATAGACATGGAAACAACCTATGTGCCCATTGACCAATGAATGGATTAACAAATTGTGGTATATGTACACCATGGAATACTATGCAGCCATAAAAAATGGAGACTTCACATCTTTTATGTTTACCTGGATGAAGCTGAAACATATTCTTCTTAGTAAAGTATCTCAAGAATGGAAAAAAAAAGTATCCAATATACTCAATACTACTATGAAATAAATATATAATCACCTACACATGCATATGAATGGCAAAACATAACTATATCCCAGAAAGTAGAGGGGAAGAGGAGGGAGATTAGAGGTTAGGGATATGGGAGGAGAGCAGGTATTTGGGGGGACCTCACCTAATGTGCATGATGCACTGTACATTTCAAAACTATTAAGAAATGAGTATAATTGTGATGGATGTGTTACTTAGTTCAATGTAAGCATTTCACATTGTATATCAAAGCAATACCCTGAACCCCATAAATGCGTCAATGTACAAAATTATGATTTAATAAAAATAATAATTAAAACACCTATTTAAATAATACTCAGCATAACTCAGTGACCTATTATGACATTTCCAATTCAAAAGTTGATTTCCTAAATCAATTCTCCTAAACTACTCAAAATAAACATCTTTAGGGTGGGAGCTAAATATACAAAATAATATGAATGGGAGACAGGAGGTGAAAGTCCCGTAGGATCTAACCACACCAGCCCAGCTGTGTCATCTCAGCCCTAGCCTGACTGACTCCGTCTTATTCTCTCTCAGGTGGATTCTAAATGTAATTAATTGAGTCCCTATGGGAAAGAGGCAGAGGAAGATTTGAAGATGACACACAGAGAAGGTAATGTGAAGATATTGGGAGAGACACCTGAAGTACTTGGCCTTGAGAACTGAAGTGAATGGCAGAGCTGCAGGCACCCTCATACTCTCAGCCAGCAGGCCATTCTTTTTATTTATTTTTATTTATTTTTTTTTCAGCAGGCCATTCTTGTTCTCTTTCCCATCAGTTTGTCTGAAACCCGCCATTCTTCTAGACTTAGTGTTTGTGCCATCTTCATTGCAAATCAAGCTGTTTTTCTATAAAATGTCTTCTTCAAAGATAATAAATTTTCTTTCCTAATTTCTAAAGTATTTTCTATTCACTGTAAAAAAAAAACTTGTACAATACAGAAAATTACAAAGAAGAAAAATCTTCCCCGTATTTCATCCTGACAAATGTTTTTCCCCCGAAGCTTAATTTAAAGTACTGGTATGTAGATTTTAAAAATTTGAATCATCCTGTTACTACTATTTTGTAGTATGTTTCTGGCTTAGAACTGTACCCCTTCCCTAAAGTTTTCATGTTATTCCATGTACTTTACTTTTCTTTCTAAGTAGATTTTCAACTTAGAAGACAGGTCATGTTTAATTCCATTTCTATACACCCCAGGGTATATGATTGGACACAAGGTCATTATTCAATAAACATTCAAATTGACTGATTAGAAAAAAATGTCAGTTAATCAGCAAATATTTATTGAGTAGAAGTAGGCTTTTCTGACCTCTTACTTGGCAATAAATTGGAGTTGATAGTTGGACAAATCCAACTGAACATCTCATTTTAGGTTGGAATAACCCACTGAACTTGGAGACAGAAGCATAGACATTTAGTAGTGTCTAAACATAGGATGAACTGTTAAAGCACTCTCAGCCTCATTTTCCCAGCTGCATAGATGAGAAATGTGTGCTTGCTTACCTTACTGACTCACCTCTCCCAGGATTAGGTGAGAACCAAGTGAGATAATATCCAAATGACATAATACACACAAAATAGCACTCTATAAAATAAGGTGGTATGTTATCATTCTTCTTTCTAACCTTGCTATGTTGGGTGAAATGTCCTCTGAATATGCTTACAGTTTGTCCTCAGCCATTGATCATATCTACTTCTTGGTAATGTTGTTGCAGGAAGATGAGGCCCAACGGAGACAAAGAGCACCCAAACATCATGTTTATAAAAGGAAGGGCTTTATTTACCAGTTGGGAGCTTATGGCATAGAAGAATTCCAAATGGCCATGCTCCCTGACTGGCTTGGTCTTTCCCTTTTATCTCATGTCAGAAAGTTCCAACCCATAGGTAAATTTTTTCATTGGCCAGTTTGAATTGAGTGGGAGATGCTATTCCAGACACCACAGAACTATAGGGTTTCACAGAAGTGGAAATTTCCAAGTTCCAGGAAGTTAAATATACAAATTCCTGAGCTCCCCATGAAGCTGAGTCACCATGGGGAGGACCCTGCAGGTGTATACTTGTGGTCTCCTTAAGAAGACCTGTTTTCCTAGATCTCACCCTTCTTGAGTATCCTCTCTCAACATCATCTAAGATTATAGACTTCAAATTATTAGCATTTGCATTAATTTGAAGTAATTACTTTTTAATAATACATAGCTTCTCCTAAAATTTTAGTCATTTTTACATCCATTTTTGAAACTTAGTTGAGTGCTAACTGCTAGTTCCTAGTCTCCTTAAGTCATGAGTTTCTAATTGAAATCATTAAATACTTTATGAATAATTCTAAGTAATTATTTTAGAAAAAATATATGGGTAATAAATCTTCTCACTCTTTCATATCTGAAAAATATCTGAAAAATTTTTTCTTGTCTTTATAGCATAGTTGCCAGATAAATATAGGACGCCCAGTTACATAAGAATTTCCCATAAACAATAAAAACATCTTAGTATAAGTATATCCCATGCAACATTTGGGATATACTTATATTAAAAACACATTTATTGTTTATTAGAAATTCAAATTTAACTAGGTTTCACGTGTTTTTATTCTTTCAATCTGGCAGCTCTATTTTATATACAACAATTTGAGTATAGACTTGTTAGGATATAGTTTTTTCCTCTCAAAATTCTGAGAACAATACACCATTGTCTTCTGACCACCACTATGGGGTCTGATTTTGTTGCTCTTTGGGTAACCTTCTCTCTTTTTTTCCTTCTGAATACTATAGAAATTTTTCTTTGTTTTTATAATATGAAGTATTTTTAAGAACCTATAGGAATTTCAGGCCTTTAATTAAAGCTCTTATAAGGTTTATGAGATTCCTAAAATAATATCAAATATCTGCTAACCAATCTTCCTGACTTGCCTTTGTATGGATCATGGCGAAATCTGCCCTTTTCTCTTGGTTGGTTCGCTGACAGATCAACTCACAATTATGGTAGATTAATAAGAGAAAAGTTTATTTCCAAATACCACGCACATGGGGGCGGAGGGGAAACACAAGAATAATTACCCAAAGTCTCAGTGATGGTCAGAGACCTTTATAGATAGACAGCTTTTGGAAGGGAGGGAGAGAACGTGGAAAGTATAGGTACAGCAAGTGCTACAAAACAGATTGACCTGTAGATTAACCTGAGAGACAGGTATTGTACTTTAAATGACCTTGGGGCCAGGTCTATTAGCATGTAAGAAGGAAGTCAGCAGCCCCTTTTGATTTTCAATCAGGTTACTCAGGTTTTATGTAGATAGAGGAAAGGCCTCCTTCAATGTTTCCTGATCATGAACAGCCTTTAATTCAAAATGTTCTTTATACCAAGGAGTCATATTTTGGGGCAAAATTTCCTCAGCTCCTTCACCTTCAACTTTCCTGCCCTATCTTTTCTGTTTAAACATGAACTTGTTCAGGTGTCAGTATTGTGTTTGTAATTCTGAGGACAGTGAAGAGAGACCAAGAGAGTTGAAGAAATGTTGGCAAATGAATGAAGAGAGGTTGATCATTAGGACTGGCCACACATTTCTCACACCTACAATAGCTAAGTCAACACACGATAGTTGTTGAACAATATGAAGGTAAAGCCAAACTCTGATAACAGGTCCCTGATCTAGGGAGCATGCTCAAGACTGAAGGAATGGACATTGGTTTCAGGAATGGGGAGATTTGGTTCCAAGGAATGGGGAGATTAAAATAGATTTCAATTCTTGACATGGAGAATATGATGCAGAAAAAAATTTGATTAAAAAACATAGGTTATTAGGCTTTTATTTATTCAGAAGCAGAGTAAAACTCATGTTTCATTTTGTCTCTGTGCTGAGAGGCCCAGGAGAATGAGAAAATAATTTTCCCCACTTTGCAGTGAATGACAATTAGGTGCCCCACTGTTTAGAAGAGTGACATTTCCAGCATTTGACAGAGCCAAGAGGCCAGTGACAGCTCCCAAAATTGGGTCTCAGACAACCCCAAGACTGGGATGTAAAGAGAAAGACTTCTGAGGCCATAAGCATGTTGCAGAGGGAATGAAATGCCCTTTGATGTGAAGCTGCAATCCTGAGTTAGAAACCTAATTTCCAGTCTCAAGCTGTCTCTAAAACCAAATCAGTCAGATGGTGCTGTGTAGCTCAGCCCTCC
The DNA here is from genome assembly GCA_963574355.1 of Loris lydekkerianus. NCBI lineage: Eukaryota > Metazoa > Chordata > Mammalia > Primates > Lorisidae > Loris > Loris lydekkerianus. The sequence goes on along the minus strand of CAUYPK010000822.1, from coordinate 28,526 downwards.
TCATCCTCCAAGGAGAGAAGAGAACATCTTCTTTTACTTTTTAACCAATCTCTCTCAGCTCTTCCAAGATTGTAGCAAATAATTCACATATGGTAAGCTTTTCTATAGGTCATGTGAAAGATTTTTCTTGGCTGCTTTTATTATACTTTAGCACAAACTCATTTTCTTTAGGGCAATAAAAATAAATATTCTTTGAATTATCATACCTCAGCTGTTAACATCAGTCAGATTTAAGGTGATTCTAATTTGGTTCCTATTGACTCACTTTACTGAGAGGTCAAAGACTGAAAATAAAAGATTATCCTGAAACGTGAAATGAAAGGAAATAGAGTCAAGATTCTGTGTGGGCAAGATGGCCTTTATTTCCACCTGGGTGCGGGTGAGCTGAGCTCAAGAAAGAAATCAGCACATGGGTTAAGATGAATGGAAATTTAAAGGTTCAAAAGGGTAGGGGTGGGCACATTCCCACTTTCCTAGGTGGAACATTCTATTTGGGCAGGTTCCTCCATTTGACTTTTATCATCCTTTTAGTCTATTATAAGGAGGCAGGGTTGCCCTGCTGAACTAGTCCTGCGGGCCGGGGCACAGGGTGATGGGTGTGCTATCTCTTTGATTGCTTCGTGTGGGGTGGATGGCAGCATGGGCTTTCTGTAAGAAAAATAAAAAGTGGGGGAGGGAAGGGACTGGTGTTTACAGGAACATTCTTGGGTCTTCAATTTGAACTGGTTGATATCCACATAGGGTGAGGATATGAGCAGTTGTTTTTTCGGGTGACTGCCTGGTCAAAAAATCTGGAGATGAGACAGAGAATTGCTGGTCCAAAACTGAGAATGAGAAAAATCATAATTAGTGGTCCTAACGTAGGAAATAACCAAGGAGGTCATGATTCCATCACCACAAGGGTAGAGTAACCTGAGGGCACAGTAAATTACCATTAATTACCACTACTGAGATCTCTGTTTGTTTTAGAGGACCTTTATAAGATGGTAATGTGGAAAAAGTTGCTCCCATGTTTATTAGAAAAGAGTTTGGCTTACCTTCCACTAGCAAAAATAACCCAGCATTTAGTTTTCCAGGACAGCATCCAGGGGGCATCTTGATTTTCTGGGATGGTCACTCTTCAGCAGATGGGCTTAAAAGGTCAGGAAATTTCGACAGGTCCTGGAAGTGGTGGTAAAACCAGATTTTTAGAAAGACCTGGGCAGTCAGACCTCCAGTGAGGACCTCTGCAGGCTGGACAGGGCTTGCAGGGAGGATTTGGATTTGGGCACTTCTTTGCCCAGTGTCCCGGCTTACTCCATTTAAAAGATGTTCCCAGGGGAGATTTTCTGTTTTGGAATTGCCCAGAGGAATTTTGAGAAGTACCTAGGTCTTGCCTCATGGTGGAAGCGAATAACTAAAGCTCTTGAGAGGCCTGCTGCACCTTGAAGGCCTGGTCAATGAGATCTTGCCTGGGGGGTTCTGAGGGCCCTGGGGGAATTGTTGAATTTCCATCATGTCTCTTTTCTCTCCTGGTTCTGCCTTTTTTTTTTTTTTTTTTTTTTTTCTGTCTACCAGGTATAGTGGAAGGCGGGTGGGGGGCGGTGGAGAGAGGGGAAATGGGGTAGAATTCTGCAGATAGGAATGCTTTGGGTAAGAATGAGTTTGAGGAAGGAGGGGCTGTCCAGAGGCAGAAGAGGGAGGGTTGTCTGCCTGGTCAAAAGAAGACTATCTTCATTCAGATGGCTTTGGGAGGGATGGTTTGGCTCTTGCAAGGAAAATTTGGGAAGGTTCACAAGACGAACACAAAGAAGAAATGTTTCAGAGGAGGGGAAAGGTCTGGATGTAGGGAATCTCCAAGCATTTGCCTAATTTCCAACAGTAATTATTGAGATCAGTGAGGATTGAGAGGTCAAATGTGCCATTTTCAGGCCACTATGAGCCATTGTCTAGTTTGTACATAGGCCAAGCAGCATTACAGAAAAAGATGAGGAGTTTAGGTTTAAGGTCAGGACAGAGCCACAAAGGCTTGAGTTGAGTTAAAAGGCAGCTGAAAGTTGAAGAAGGGAGAATCTGTGACTGAATGGTCCCTATATTGGAAACTGGAGGTACAATAAAGCAAAAATGTAAAGAGAGCCTGCAAGTAGGAGGAAGGAGGTGGCTAAGGGCTAGGGGCAGGGAGGTTTCTAGACCTCTGTGTGTGAAACCAGCCAGAGAAAAGTGGCCCAGACCCAGGGGATGGCACCCCTACACATGAGGCACTAGAGAGGTGAGTCTGACTCACCTGGCTGAGTCCATAGGTGGCCAGGGCTGGGGTCAGGGAGGTACTAGGCCTCCGCATGTGAAACCAGCCAGAAAAAGAGAGGGTGGGGTTAAACAGCCAGAAGAGTGGCCCAGGCTCATGGGAGGGCATCCTCAAACACGAGGCACTGGATAGGCGAATCTGACTCACTGGGGTTAGACATGGACCACCAGAGTTTTCGGCTCAGAGTAGGGAAAGGGAAGGAAGCTTAAAAAAACTGAGAGAGGGGCTACATATGACTGCTTAAGAGTCCCAGAGATGGGGGGAGAGGAAAGAGGAGTTAGAGTGGGGAAACAGAAAGAGAAGTTTAAAAAGTTCAGAAAGGGGCTCTAGTCAAATGCTCACCTCACCATTAAATGGATGAATTTTAGGCAGGGGTCAGAGGGGTCTCTCCATTTCCCTTCATCTCATCAGAATAAGAGTCCTCTAGTTGGGTCTGATGGAATGTATTTCAGCCTCCCAAGGAAGCTTCTGATCTGTGTCATGGCACCAAAATGAGAGGTCAAAAACTGAAAATAAAAGATTGTTCTGAAATGTAAAATGAAAGGAAACAGAGTCCAGGTTCTGTGTGAGCAACGTCAGTCTTTATTCCATCCAAGTGCAGGTGAGCTGAGCTTGAGAAGGAAGTCAACACGTGGGTTATGGTGGATGGAAATTTAAAGGGTTGGAAGGGTAGGAGTTGGTGCATTCCCGCTTTCCTTGGTGGGTCATTCTATTTGGGCAGGTCTCTCCATTTGACTCTGTCATTTGCCTTTTTAAACCTACTTATTATTTATTCGGCCACATGAATCCTTCATGACAGCTGATTTTCCATGAGAATCTACTCTTTAAGAATCAAATCAAGCATCAACAGTAACAGTAGCTGAGCTCTCAGTTTCCTACAATTCTACTCCTGAGTTATTTCTTGACCTGAGCTTGAGCTCGGCACTATGCTGGGGTTTTATCAATAGGCATGTGTGTGTGGGGATTTGTGTAAACCTGCACATGGGCATGCAATGTAACATTAATAACTATGAATTACAAACCATGGAAATGAGCCACAACTGGAGAGAGGGGGCAGATCCAGTATGGCGTCATTTCTCTTGTCTCTGGAGATTTGCCATGATCAAAACCAAAGTCTTGACATTTTTAACTGCTTCTTGAAACTCCATAGCTGTTTTTTTGAATTAAAAGATCTTATTCTTCTGGGGCCCAGGAGAGGACAATGGGGGCAGCTCTGGTGTCCGAGTATTTGAAGATGTTTGGCTCCATTTAGACAATGTTAAGTATAGTGTTGTAGGGCAATGAAGCTGAACCATAAAACTAAGCATTGGGTGTGTGGAACATCCTCATTTAAAGTGTGATATTTTACTACATGCTTCCGGGTTGTGGCAGTCTTATTGTCCTATACCTGCTGTTTTGAGGGGCAGGAACTTTCAGTTAATGACATAAAGAATATGCGTGAAGGGAAGTCAAGGAGACATTAAGAAGAGATAAAAGTCATCTTTAATGAATTTTACTGCAGTTACCCTAAGCAGGCACCCTCAAGAAACAAGTACACAGAATAAAATCTGTATAGATGAGTTTCATAATTCCCTCACCTTATTAAGTGAAGTAAGTAATTTGTCACCTGGCTAGAACTGGGAGAGAATGCGTGTACGGCCCCAGGCCTCGTTACCATTGACTGTTCTTTTCCTTCTTGTTCTATTCTCTATGATATCAAATCTGGGGGAAGTGTCATTTTATTTTTTTTTACTCCAGGAATTATTGTATATGATACTAAAGATTGTTTTCAAAACTAAGAATGTGGATAATTCTAGTGAAGTTAATTGGTGAATCCAGGATTTGAAAAGAGATGAGATTGAACAGGCTAAGAAAAAGGATCTGGGCCTGGTATTGTCCAGACACCAGGCAGCAAGAAAATTACAATGTACCATAATGATTGCAAGGGAAGGGAGGGTTAAAGGAATATACTTGGCAATATCTGATGGCAGAGCAGGCAGGAGGACTCCTGTGTGAAGCAAATTCTGGATATGCAAGTCAGGTTTGGAGTTCTAAAATATGATTAGGCATTAGGGGGTTTAGTTCTGTAGTGGAGAATACACACCAGCATGAGGGGAAAATATGGCAGCAGATCTCAAGACCCTGCAAGGGACCTAGAGACACCTGGGTAAGTAAGAAACCAGACATGCAAGGTACATATTGGAAACATAGACGATAAATGACTGTGTTTGACAGAAAATACTCGAGCCCCAGGAATAGTGCCCAGAAATGGCATGCCAGGGAAAGGTGACAAAGCCTTATTATAGAAAAACTGGGAAGGTCCAGCATCAGGATGATAACGACAATAATGACAGCATTAATCAACATGACTAACCATAGCTAACAGATACTGAGTATTTATTATGTGCTGGGCTAAGTGCTTAACTCATCCTTGTTTTGTGTTCTCATTTAACAGAGGAGAAAACTGAGGCTGGAGACATGAAGTACATTGCCCAAGGTGACACAGAGCTAAGTGGCAGAGCTGGGATTTGAACACAGCTTTGTCTGATTCCTAAACTCCTGAGCTTCCTCCTTTTCAGAACAGTTCCTGATAGAGGCTCCTCCCCAGCATTCTGGGTAGGTTTGTACCCATAGCAGGGGTGGCGTACACATACACATCAAAAGTAGATCTGTGCTGCTTTCAAAATCAACACGATGCCAAGCCTAGTTATGTAAAATGGACTCTAGCCTAAAAAGAAAAAGAAAAAAACCTAAAATGTCATCATACCACCATGCTCATCATGATGAAGATCTTTGTGGAAATCCATTGTCCATCTTGAGTATGCAAGTGATGCAATTAAAAGATGGCATGATATGGCTGGAAACCATGTGATGAGATAGGAATTTGCACATGCCACTTACTGTGGATTGAACTGTGTCCCCTCGGGTGTTATGTTGAAGTTCAACCCATTGTATCTTTGAATATGACCTTATTTAGAAATAAAGTCTTTGCAGATGTAATCAAGATAAGATGAAATCATTGAATTAGAGCAGGCCCTAAATCCAGAGATTGGTGTCCTTATAAGGAAAGAAATTCACAAGAATCATAGGGGCAAAGGATATGGAAGGAGGAGGCAGAATGGAGTTATGTTGCCATGAGCCAAGGCACCCCAAGGATTGCTGGCAACCACAAGAAGCTAGGAAAGGCAAGGTGGGATTCTTCCCTGCGGACTTCGGGGGAGCATGGCCTTGATGACACCTTGATTTCAGATTCTTGCCTCCAGAACTGTGAGAAAATAAGTTTCATTGTCTTGACCCATCTAGTTTGTGGTAATTTGTTATAGCATTTCAAGGAAACTAATATACCTTAGGTGGGCTAGTTGTAAATTAATAAACTCTTGAAAGCAATTTAACAAATATATTGAAATCTTAGGAAAATTCAGATTTTTAGGATTCTATTTCTAGTAAACTATTCTAATATATTGTTCATAAAAAAATTGAGATATAATAAAGCTTTATTTAAAGTTAATTTTTGCATTACTATGAAGGAATGATTAAATCGTCTGTGGTATATTCATAGGATTAAATGCTATACAATCATTAAAGATTTTAAACGTAGTTTTCAATCAACCTAAGTGCCCATCAATTCACGAGTGGATGAAGAAAAAGTGGTATTTGTACACCATGAAGTACTACTCAGCTATAAAAAGGGAATGGAATCATGCCTCACAGCAACTTCAATGGAGCTGGAGACCATTATCCTAAGTGAAGTATCTCAAGGATGGAAAAACCAACTCCATATGTTCTCACTAATAAGCAGGAGGCAAACACAGGCATAAAGAGACATAAAGGACATTGGAAACTGAGAAGGGGGAAGGTGGGAGTGGGGTGAAAGATTAAAAACTTACTGGGTGGTACCTGTGGCTCAACAAAGTAGGGGACCTGCCCCATATGCTGGAGGTGGCGGGTTCAAACCCAACCCTGGCCAAAAACTGCAAAAGAAAAAAAAAAAGAAAAAAGATTAAAAACTTACCTGTCAAGTACAATGACCATTGTCCTGGTGACAGGAACAATGAAAGCCCTGACTTCAGTATTATACAGTGTATCTATGTAACAAAAACATTTGTACCTCCTTAATATTTTAAAATTAAAAAGAAATAATTTTCTATAACATGAGAAAACACATAAATTATAATGCTAAATGAAAAAATTAGAAATAGAATATGCAATTCAGTATGATTGTAACTCTGCTAAAGTACACTTGGGAAAAGCTGGAAGGAAATATATCAAAAGATTAATGGTGATTATCTTTTGGTTTAGGAACGATGAATAAAATTTTTTCTTTATGTCTTTTGGCATTTTAAAATCGTCTAGAATGAGTGTTACTTTTTATTATAAGGAAAAAAAGTCTTATAAAGAAAATTTAGAGGAATTGTTATCTGACGGTTGGAAAGGAAATGTCTCCTGAAAAGTCATCAATGATGAGTGGAAATCTGGCATTATTAATTTATATTGATGACAAAATAGGAATAAATACATTTTAATGTCAGCAGTGTTAATAATGCCTACATTTACATAAAGGTTTATAACACCTAACATGGCTTACAATTTGCAAAGCATTTTCATCCCACATTTATTGTCTCATTTGATTCTTGAAACAAGTCTGTAGAGAGTAGGAATTGTCATTCTTATTTTACAGATGCTTAGTCTTAAAATACTGGCAGAAGTAAAAAAAACAGAGGAGAACTGAGTACTCCAGGCAATGTCAGCTCTCTGCTCCTGAGTTTGGCCTGGGCTCTGCTTCTTCCAGCCCTTCCGCAGGTGGATTCCAGCTCCCTCATCTACAAAATAAGAAAGATGCATGACAGTTCCCTTCTGGCTCTGAAATCACGTGATCCTAAAACCTATGGGGTCTTGAGAGACGGAGAATTGCTTTGGAAGTCTTTAACTTTTCAATCCTCCTAATTTCTTCCAAGATGAGATAATGGCATACATTTAAAATGTACTCTCTCTCTCTTTCTCTTTGCTTCTGCCCCACGCAAAAACCCGGAAATCTTTTTATCTCTTTGTGGATGCTAAGGTAAGTGGAGCCCCATGGAGATGGGTCTCCTACTCTTCCAGCTGACTCCTCTTACACACAGCAGCTCTGGAAACATCGACACCTTTATGTGCCATAATTTATTATGGTGTCTCCGTGACAGGATGCAGGGCCACAGTGAAATATGCTCTAGGGAACCCAATGGCATGTCATCAGACAGCCGCTCTCCCAGGCTGGCTGCCCATCCCTGCCTGCTGTTATCCAAATAAAAGAATCGTAAAATTGAAGATTTTTTGAAAATTGAAAATTGAAGAAGTGGAGAGCTGGATGGGTCAGCTTATCTGGCTTTTGGCGGGGTAAGGGTTGCTCCTAAATCATCCTGGTTTTCTCCCTTGACGGAGCTCTGTTCATTAGATAACCAATCCCAGGGATAGAGGAAAAGGCATCAGAATAGAAAGCAAGGGTTCACTTTCCACATCCCATTTGCGTTTGAGTATAAATTATAAAGGGCACTTTAATTCTACGTCCCAGTTTCCAGCAGCACAAGGACTCTAATGGATTCATCTAAAATTACATTAGTTCCAGTGCCATTATTCTTGCTGTTTCACAAGCTTGCCTGGGGGAGGCTGATAAATTGAGTCCTGCCAATCAGATCGCTCAGTGGCCTCAGGGGAAGCTTCCAGGGCTTCTCTAAAACCTTGGTGTTCATTCATAAACATTTGTTAAGCACTCAGGAAATGTAAGGCAGAATCCAGGGTCTTTATTTTTCCTCCTTTCCTTTCCTCTTTCATGGAGAATTGTTGTTTGATCCCCTACATAAGAGTGTGACAGATGTAGCAGAAATACAAGGACAAATTACCGTTAGTTGCTGCCAAGGAGGAGCTCACGGTCAATGGGAGGGAGGTAGACATATAAATAAACATGAGGCAGCATGCTGGAGAAGGGAGAACACAGATGTTGCAGTCAGACTGACTAGGTGTGACTCCCTGCCCTGCCCCTCATTAGCTGTATGACCTTGTGACAAGGCACGCCATATCTCTGAATTATTTCCTTATGTGTGAGCTAGAGATGATTATACCCCTTTCAAAGGGCAGGCATGAAGATGAAATAATATCACGTTTGTAAAGCTAATAAATCTAATAAAAAACCTGGGTCATACTAGATGCTCAATAAATATTGTTAGTAGTTTCCCTTCTTCTCGGATAATTATGGAATAAGCATGGTTAAGTGTTATGCTGTAAGTACCCAAGCCATCATCCCAGCATTGTACATCCTTGAGGCAAGAGACAGCAAGAGAAGGAACTTGGGCTTTGAACCTCCAGCTAGGGGCGCAGTGAGGGTGGCAGTGGAGTGGAACATAAGATGCTAACGTCATGGGTTATGGGAGTCTGATGAGCTTCTGGGGTAGACCAGGACTCCATGGGGAAATTAGGCTCCTGCTTTGGCTTTATGCTAAGATTTATAAGCAATTCACTTGCTAGGTGGTGTCCTTAAGGGCAGGAACTCCTTCTGAGAATATCAAAATGTACAATCTGGTTTGTGATACTGGCTGGGGATTGGCAAGGAGGGATGCATTAAAGGGTAGTAGTCAAGCTGTCTTCTGGCCTCACCTCCTGGATTTATCCACCGGAGACTTCCTCCAGAATGGGTGAATTGTAAGGAAGCAAACAAGCAAATTAAAGGGAAAAGCTTGAATCGCCAGACAGGCTGGTAGAAAATTTCCTGTTGTGGCTTAACAAGAGTTAAAGCCAGATGTGAGTTGGATGAGACCTTGTCATTTAAGCATATGAAAATGGAAACCAGGAATGACAAATTGGTGATAGAAACTGAGATTAAATATTTCAGGAGAAAGAACAGGCTAGAGGGAAAGGTTGACCTCAGTCTGGGGAATGCTGAGTTTGAGATGTTCCTAGGATACTGCAATACTGATGATGACTGCAGTCAGAAAGGCCATGCTGGAAGTCAGGAGAAAGCTGGAGCTGGATGCGTGGATTTGGGAGTCATTGGTGTGCTATGACTCATGGTAGGGAAAAACACGAGATACCAGGGGAGAGTACTATGATAGTGACAGGACAAGAGGTCCTGGGCTAAAACGGAAATACATTAGTAAGAGAGGTGGTGGCCTGAGTCTAGAAGACCCATTCTAAACAAAAGCAGATTGAACTGTTTCAGCCTAGACTTTATGAGGTTGAGCTCTTTGCTGCATGTGTAGAACTTAACATTTTAGTTCACTAAGGGGGTAAACTGACCAGGTTCTTGGTGTCAGATTCATCTAGCTAAACTCACATGAATCTTCTTTTTGAACTAGAATAAGGATCTATTAATTCTCAAGGGGAGACGCTAAGGTGCATAAAAGTAATCGGGTACTGATTAAATAATACAAATTCCATATTGCTTTGTGTGCTATCCTGCTTCAAAGTGAAGACATTTTTTTTTTAAATTTATTTATTTTTATTGTTAAATCATAGCTGTGTACATTAGTGCAATCAAGGGGTACAATGTGTTGGTTTCATATACAATCTGAGCAAAGTGAAGACATTTCTATTAAACATCCAGTGTTCACTATCTTCAGTAGCATCCTCTAAAGGTGTCCTGTGGAATACATATATGCCTCGTTTTACCACACTTCACTTTATTGCACTCTGTAGATATTACGGTTTTTACAAATTGAAGATTGTGGAACCCTGAGTCAAGCAAGTCTATTGGTGCCATTTTTCCTATAGAACGTGCTCGCTTCACGTCTCTGTGCTGGCAGTGGGTGCTGGCGAATTGTTGATCACTCTGTGGGGCTCTGCATATGTCCGCTCCTTTCTTGCTTGCTGCTTACTAAAGTCTTATTTTTTGCTTCATGACTTACACATTTGATGCCTTTCTTTTCGTTTTTTTTTTTTTTTTTTTTTGTTTTGAGACAGAGTTGGAGTGCAATGGCACAATCACAGATCACTGTAACCTGAAACTCCTAGGCTCAAGCAATCCTCCTGTTTCAGCCTCCTGAGAAGCCAGGGCTATAGGTGTGCACCACCAAGTTCAGCTAATCCTTGCATATTTTGCATAGACTGGGTCCTTGCTATGTTGCCCAGGCTGGTCTCAAACTCCTGGGCTCAGGTTATCGTCCCATTTCACCCTCCCAAAGTGCTGGGATTACAGGTGTGAGGTCACTGCACCTAGCTTGATTTAATGACTTTTATTTATGATATGCAACATGTATATTCATCCTATTCATTCAGGAACCAGTTACTATTTATTGTTATTTATTCAGAATCCAACTACTATTTATCCAGTACCTATGTAGTGAAGTCAGTATTCTCGCCCATGATAAGCTGCTTAGTCTCCAGGGGGAGATTATTTTTAGAGGCAGAGGTACGTATGAAACTTTCCCCTGAAGAAATAGGGTCAAAAATAGCTACAAATGCTTTCTATCTGAGGCTTTCTTGCGTTTTATGGAAAAGCAGATAAGAATGTATCAAATAAGTGGAAGAAATGAAAAAAGAGGGAGTATTGACTTAGATAAAAGGTCATGTACTTACTAAAGGAACTGCAAACAAGCTAAGGCACTCACAGCATTACATAATAGATGCTGGAGTCTGTTCACCTGTCCCCAGCCTGTTACCTCATTTGAACTAAGGTGTAAGACAAGGGCCTCAAATTCTAATCCTAATAACAGCACTGGTGCCTAAGGCACCCCGCTGTCACTCAAAGTTCTAAACTACTCTCAATACCATTCTTACCATCAATTTGATATTTTTTTCTTGATATACTTGGATCTTCCAGTTGTACTACACTCCTAGGAAATAGCAATTTTTTTTTTTTTTTTAACGAAAGCTAATTGTCAATGATTAGAACTAAGAAGACAATCTAAACCTTTCCTCCTAAGCACATAGCTATACCCTTGAGAGAACCTTAGCTCATTGTGTACTCATGAAAAGAACACAATATCCTGAATGAGTCAAACTTAAAGATGCCAAATGGTAATACATGGTCTTTGAAAGAAGGTCAGAGAATTGAGCCAACCTTTTAGTTTTTTATTTAAGAGTGTGATGCTGGAGGGTGGAGTCACAAGGTGATTTCATTATCCCTGTTTACTGGATTTGGGGTGATTATTAGATTGGGCTGGGAAATCCTCCACTAGTAAGACTATTAAACTATTGGCACATACGTTCACAGGCACCACCAAAATCAACAGGCAAGTGTGAAGGTAAACACTTTCTTTAAATATCATTTCTTGGTCTGGGTGCAGGGGCTCCTGCTTATAATCCTAGCACTCTGGGAAGTCGATGGGAGAATCACTTGAGCTCAGGAGTTTGAGACCAGTCTCAGCAAGAGTGGATGCAGGGAGAATGGGGACTGAAGACCCCATTCTTGGCAAGGGAAAGCACCTCCAGAAAAAGAGGAAAATTTAAAAGTAAGCTGACTGAGTCGTAACCAAGAAAAGTGAGCTAGTTTACAATTAAGGTAGCCAGTCCTGTTCCTTGGTGGTAACAGAGTGAGACTCTGTCTCAAAAAAAGAAAAAAATCATTTCTCTTCCTATTTCTCCACAGTACTCATAGGATACATTTGGTGATTTGAAGCAGAATGACTGAATATGACTCCAGTGTTCCGAGGAACTCTTGTGTCTACCTTGACTCCCATCTCAGCTGCCACTGTTTCAGGAAGGGTTCTGCTTAGAAACCTTTCCTACCAAGAGTAGAGACTTTTCTACATTTTCTATATCAAGGCTAAAAAGTAAATATGTAAAATTAAATAAAACTAAGCTATGTTTGTTAATAATAATGATAGCAACTTGTGTTAGTTCCCTGTAGCTGCCGTAACAAAGTACCACAGATCTAGTAGATTACAGCAACAGGAATCTCTTTAGGTTGGAGGCCAGACGTTCAAAATCTAGCAGGACTGCACTCCGTTTGGAGTTCTAGGGGAAACTTTGTTCTTTGCTTCTTCTAATTCCTTGACTTGGGGCAGCCACACCCCAGTCTCTGTCTTGTGGTCACTTTACGTCCTCTGTTCTGTCATGTCTGTGTCATTTCCCTCTGTCTCTTACAGGGGACTTGTCAATGCATTTAGGTCTGTTCAAGTCATTCACAATATCTCCTTATCTCATTGCATCTGCAAAGATTCTTTTTTTTTTTTCCAAATAATATCATATTCATAGGTTCTAGGCTTGAGGGGATGGGCATTAGCTTAGCTTCATTGCATCTGCAAATATTCTTTTTTTTTTTTCCAAATAAGATCACATTCATAGGTTCTAGGCTTGAGGGGATGGGCATGTCTTCGTGTGTGTGTGTGTGTGTGTGTGTGTGTGTGTGTGTGTGTAGGGAGAACCATTCAACACAGTATACACCTAATATTTATTGTTCAGTATGTATTGCTTAAGTCAGTCTTGCTGGTAGCTACAAAAAAATTTAAATTTTCATTCTGCCCCAGAACCTTCATAAATGATAATTCCTTTGAGGACAGCAGCCAAGGACAAGACTAGATTAAGATTCTGAAAAGGCGAATGGTTTACAGAGAAAGCTGGAAACTCAATCAATTGCCAGAGAGGAGGCAGGAAATTAACATGGATTAAACATCTTTTGCCATTTGCTTTCATATGTGGTCTTGTTTGATTCTCGTTACAAATCTGTGATGGACCTATTCCAATTCATAGTTCTATAAATGGAAAAGCAGAGGCTCAGGAAGATAGGAAACAATGTTTTCAAGTCCTGCCTGCTAGAAGGGATAATCCAAGATTCCAAGCTAAATTCCAGCTCCAAAGTTTGCTTCCTTAGCAGCCAGGAGAGATTTCCAGGTGCATTTGGGACCCCCGAGCCAGCTGTCACTGCCATATGCCTGTGTCCTCCCTTTGCGGGCTTCCCCAGTAAGGAGAAGAAAGCAAAGTTCTTATGGCTTTGGCAAAAGTTGGATCCTTGGTCTAGGCTAATAGTTTGTGAATTCTACACATTGCGTTAGAAAGGAGAAGAAAGAAATCATTCTGAACTGGTTTCTGTCTGTCATCATTCTTATACATTATTACTACCCCTATATGTCTGTAACTAGATAACAAAACATAGGACAGGCCTGAAAAATCCAAACGTGATTTTCAAGGGTGGGGGATTGAGCAAGGATACATACAGGTATTACATAACCATTTAGTAATCAGTTTCTTCCTCAATAAATCATAAAATCAAAACCCACAAGGCAATAAGATTTTGTTTTGTGAAATCTAATTAGGGCACTTTATATTAAAAAATGAGTAAACATTCTTTAGAGGAAAGAAAAGCAAAGAAGATAAAACAGTTTAGTTTTCAAAATTAACATTTAGGTATAAATCTTGAATGTCTTTTGTTGGGTAAAGAAACTTTTTCATTCAAACTACAAAGAGCAGGAGAGAGAATTTCTTCTATGATTATATGCACCAACTTCAGTTTCCCTCTTGTCTCTTCATTTTAAAAATAATTAAAAAAAATTGACATCCAAGAATTTGAAGGTAGTACTAGTAACAGATGGACGATAGTTCAACCTGCCTGAGAGGAACCTAGATTTCTTTAAGCCCTGATAACCCAGCCCGTGGTCAGAGTGCGTTTCTGTCTAAGGAAGGAGGATAAATGTTTAGGATTACTGAACAGTCACCTCCCCAGCAGCAGTTGTCAAGCAGAGTTGCTGATGTCTAGTTAGACTTAAATGTGTCAATCCCTAAGGGTTTAATGACAAACATAATTTAATAATCAGGCCCTTTATTCACCCTGGGAAGTCTGAGACTCTTCCTGTAATCATTAGGTGGGCATGAGAAGATGGGGTATCATTGGCCTCAGATGTTTTTCTGTATACCCTTATAGACAAAGGAACACACAGTTAACAATTTTACTGAATGTCTCTTCATAGGTAAGACATAGTGTTAATGCTGGGGGGGCTTGGAGACAGACCTACACCAGGACAGAGCCCCTATGTTGGTTTCGTTGCCTGCTCCCTTGCTCTCCTGGATACAATTCCTGGAAGTGCTTTACTTTTCTTCTGGAAGCTTGTAGAGTATGACAACTGGGTAGCCAATCAAGGTGGGTTCTGCTAAGGCTTGGAACCCTCCAGGCATATTTAAATCCTGTTAGTAGATTTTTCAGGAGAAAGGGCCTTTGAGAGGTAGAAAGGTGAAGCTGTGATGGTGGAATGATAAATCTGGGGTTAATACCTCCTGGCAGGTCTCGAATGTCTCCAATGAAGGCAGAAGCCTCCTCCCTAACTAGGAGTGGTTATGAATGCAATAGCTGTGGCTATAGCTGAAATGACAGTCTAATGTGTGCTCAGCATAAAATGGAACCTGGTCCTAAGTTGTCTTCACTCGTGGTCATCAGTGTCTGCAACTCCCAAAGGCAAAACGTACTTGATACCATAGACTGTCCATTCCCTTTGGCTTAAGGCTCTGTCTACCCCTCGCTCGCAGGGTTGGGGCATGCTCAGCCTTCTAGAGTTTACAGCCACGAGCTAGGATGATGGTGCCTTTCCAAGTTGAAAAGATGTTCTTCAGACTTTACTATAACTTCTAACAAACACTGTCTAGGCAAGTGTGCCACAGAGAGCCTTGTATATTTAAGTAGTAAGCACTTTTAGTAATAATAATTGGTAGTATTTATAGAAAGCTCTTTGGGCTTTAATTTTTTCCTTTCAACAGTTCTATGAGGGAGATATTATATTATTATCTGAATTTATAGGTGAAAATGGAGACACAGTGAGGTTAAGTAACTTGGGGAAGATCACACATCTGGAAAATAGCAGGGCTGGTTTCAAAGCCCACACTCTTAACCATAATGGTAAAATGTGCACATATAATCTATGTGATTTTTTTACTTTTAGTTGCATAATTAATTTTGCTACATGGAAGAATACATCCTGATCATGGATAATGTGGTCAGCAGGGGGGTACTAGAGCACAGCAGTGCAAAGCACGGGCTCCAGATTGAAATAAGTTGATGGCCCAGCTCTGTCACATATGGCTGTAGGAGGTTGGGCAAATCACCTAAAGTCTTGGAACCTCTGTTTCCTAATCTGCAAAATGGTAATGTATATGATAAGTTTCTATATAACTCATAGGATTGTAACAGTTATATGGGATAACTGTGACAATGCCTAACATAAATTGATTGATTGCTTGCTTTTGTGCCAACTGCACAATGCATGGAAGTGATTAACTTTGCCTCTGGCATATGATAAGCATTTGTTAGGTATTATTATTGTTGTTGTTATTTTATGACTACCTGTCAGACCCATATTGACAAACTTCAAGAGATCATCAAGTACTCTTAGTAAATCAGAATTCTGACCTACTGGGCTCACTTCAGCAGCACATATACTAAAATTGGAACAATACAGATAAGATTAGACTGGCCCCTGTGTAAGGATGACATGCAAATTCGTGAAGCATTCCATATTTTTAGGACTTTTGGCAGACGGAGGGAGGGCATGAGGCAGGATCTCACTTAATATGCACGTTGTAAGGCTGTATAACATGCCCCCTGAGTGAGGGGCTCTTCTACAAATGGAACTTGACCCTGGAAGTGAGAATAACATAACCTAAAAATTGTACCCTTATATTAATTTGAAAAAAAAAAAAAAAAGAATTCTGACATATTGAATATGGCTGTGTATAAGTGAGTGGGTCAGGGATAGAGCTTGGAAATCTTTTTGTTGTGTACACTTTCACCTACAATTTATATTTCATTTTAATCGGATGCATAATTGAATACACTTTTAGAATATCACATTATGTATTCCTCCTATTATTCTTGGAAACATTTTGTTATAGGATATTATTAAATCTAGCTAAATCTCTGACTTCCATGAGTACCTGGTAAATAGGTTCATTTTCTTCACGGATTAATAAGGAGAAGGGAATTAACTATGAATCCCAATTCTTATCTGCAGTTTTTGGGGAAAATACAACTAAGGCGACTTGAAACCGTAGTCACAGTCCTCTCTCAGCCAAATGATGGGGTTATACTGCAGGTGTTAGGGGTACTCACGACCTGTAAAGTAGCATCTGCAGTAACAGCCTTGATTTTCTAATCCATTTCACAACACATTCCTGGTAAGAAGCACTTTTCTACCTTTCGAACTGTCAGATTCTTAGGCTGAGCAAATTGAGTACAGCTTTTCGATTACACATTCAGTTCCTTTCCAGCTTAAAAAGTGATTTCACATTACCAGCATGATTTATCAAGGGGAGAGCCATCTTAAGGCACAAGCTGAAATTATAGAGGCAGCCCTGGGGTGTAAGCAAAAGCACTGCAGAATTTCAGATATAATGAAATGGGGGTAAGCCTACTATTATCCATGCCCTAGATATGAAAGATGCTCATCTGATAGCCTGGAAAAACTAGCACCAGTTCCCCACCTTATTAGGGGACTGCTGTTTCACATTTCCAGGTCAGGGAGCCTTATTTCTTAGAAGCTAGAATTATACTTCATGGCCAAAAAAACCCCAAACAAACAACAACAACAACAAAAAAAACCCAAAACAAAAAACAAGTTCAGGTCACTCTTATTAAGTAATCATTCATAGTCTCTTGATTGGGGTCAACCTAACCCTAACAAGCTGGGCAAAGTTAGTTGTCGTCTTTGTCTTCCTGCCAGTTAGAGCTCCTTATCCCTCCACTGGCCTGCTGGAGACATTTGATGCCTACACATTCTTCCCACTTTGTTCCAGCAAAACCAACTCTCACGTCCTTAATCAGATGTCAGCAGTTGACCATTGAATAACACAGTGGTTAGGGGTGCTGACCCCATGTACAGTCAAAAATCCATGTATAACCTTTGACTCCTCCAAAACTTAACTACTAATATCTTGCTGTTGACTGGAAACCTTGTACTGATAATGCAAATAGTCGATTAACATGTATTTTGAATGTTACAGGTATCACAGACTGTATTCTTCCGATAAAGTAAGATGGTGAAAAGAAAGCATTATGAAGAAAATTGTAAAGGAGAGAAAATACATTTGTTCTCTAACAGGTGGAAATGGATCATCATAAACACGTCCAGACAGCACCCGGAACTACCAGATGGTCCAGGAACCAGGGTAAGAGGCAGTCAAGCAAAGCTCCCAGAGGGCCCACAGCAAGGGGTCCCTAATGGGATTGAGCCTAAGAAAGTGGGGGGCTGCAAACTGCTCAACAATGCCATGGCCCTACCACCTGGAGATCCCAATTCTGGGAGTTAGAGACAGGATGGAAGGTGAATATTTAACAAGCTGACTTAATTACTACCAACAGGGGGAACCACAGATTTATAAGAGAAAACACAGGACCCAGAAAACAAAGCCTGCACCCTCTTCTTTTCTTGGCTACAGACTGACTTTTAAAGAACAATTTTAAGTCTTAAGTGTCTTTTATGATGATATGAACAGGTAAGTCACCTGAGTCCGAAACAGGGCCCAGCACTCACTTGCCATCTTCATCCCTTGGCTTCCCCAAACATACGATGAAGTGATATCTGAAAATGCTTTTCTGAAATCTTGTGAGGACAAGTTAAACACGTACATAGAGTTCTATGAGCTCTTTGAAGGACAGAGATTCCACCTATTATTACTAAAATATTACCAAAAAATACTGTAGCAACCTATGCACTGTAGCAAACAAGTGCCTTTTTGGAGGAAGTGGGGGACAAAGTCTCACTCTGTTGCCCAGGCTAGAGTGTTGTGGCATCAGCCCAGCTCACAGTAACCTCAAATTCCTAGGCTCAAGCAATCCTCTTGCCTCAGTCTCCTGAGTAGCTAGGACTACAGATGCCCACCACAAAACCTGGCTAATTTTTGTATTTTTAGTAGAGACAGGGTCTTGCTTTTGTTCAGGCTGGTCTTGAACTCCTAAACTCAAGGGATCCTCCTGCCTCAGCCTGCCAGAGTGCTAGGATTATGGGTGGCTCCCAAATGATATGTCCATTGAAATTTGAAAATGTGACCTTATTTGGAAAAAAGTCTTGGTAGATATAATTATGTTAGGGATCTTGAGATGAGATCCTCCTGGATTAAGGTGGATCCAATGACAAATGTCTGTATACAGGAAGAGAAGGGGAGAAGAACATGTGATGTTGGGGCAAGGATTACACTTAGGTGCCAAAAGCCAAGGATCACTAGGAACCACCAGTAGCTGAAAGAGGCAAGGAAGTCTTGGGAGGGAGGGCAGCCTTGTCAACACCTCAATTTTTGCCTTACAGCATCCAGAACCATTAGAGAATATATTTTTGTTATAGCAACTCTAGGAAACTAAAGCAGAGGGGACCCAGATTCTGCCATCTCAGTACCATGAGACACTATCCCTTTCCTAATCTGGTTCTACTCCAATTTTTCCTCATCCACTTGTAAGAGTTACTTACAAGTCTCCAACCTGATCGACTCTAAATCACTAAAGTGCAGATTATTTTTTTTTCACTGTAAGAGCAAATTCAGGAAAAACAAATGTTTTCAGGCCATATTTTTTTTTTCCTTCAAAACCAAACTTGGTTTTGAACCAGAGAACTGTTCATGAGAATTCTTTTATTATTAATAATTATTTTTGTAACCAGGTTCAACTGTGGTTTCTGTATCAACCACGCCAGTGGACCTATTTTCAGGCCTCATCTTTCACGACCTCTTGGTGTTCTGGGATCACTGGCCACGTTGTCCTTCTGGAAGTGCTCTTGACTAGGGTTCTGGGAGCATCCCCTCCCTCTGCCTCTGTTCTCTTCCTATACCTTTGACCATGCGCTCACGTTTTAGGCATATTCTACTTTGCCCAACCCTATTTTCTCCTTGAACCCACACTTTCTCTGCTTACCTCCATGGCTTTAACTAAATTCAAGCAAATGGCTCCCAGATTTCCATGTCTAGCCTCACTCTAACCTGTTCACCCACTTCCTCCTGCATGTTTCCTCTTGGATTTCTCAAGAGCATCCTAAACACAATGTACCCCAACCCAAACTCATCATCTTCTCCTCTCAACATGGTTCTTTCACCAAATTGCATAGCCCAGAAATGTAGGGGCTATTTTTTAGATTTATCTTTCTCCCTCCATTTTCCAATCTGTCTCCAGGGCCAATGATTTTTCCTTCTCACTCTCTTTCTCAAATCTGGCCATTGTTTCCATTCTGGCTCTAAATTCTATTGTGTCTCTCCTGGAATATTGCTATGTTCTCTTGCTTGGTTTTCCACATCATTCTTGCCCCCCTGTGCTTCATTCTCTATGCTGCAGCCAGAGTGATCATCTTGGAAGGCCAGCCTGCTTATGCTGCCTTCCTGTTTAAAATGTGTCAGAAGCTTTCTCTTGCTTGAAGGATAGAAAGCAAGCAAGTGAACAAAAAACAATTGCTGAACATTGACTATGTTATGCAGAATAACCCTTAAAATCCCAGTCCAATCTTGTATCATGTTCCCTGCTCCCAGTCACACTGACTTCTTTGGATTGACCTTTGCACATGCTTTCCCCACCCTCTTTGCCTAGTTGATCTTTATTTATTATTCAGATCTCAGGTCAAGACTTCTGTGGCCGTCCTGACAAAGCAGATCCTCTGTCTTATTCAGTTTGGGCTGCTAGAATAAAATACAATAACTATGGTTGTTTATGAACAGCATAAATTTATTTCTCACAGTTGTGGAGGCTGAACATCTGAGATTAGAGTGGCAGCAGGGTCGTGTTCTTGTGTGGGCTCTCTTCTGGGGTGAGGGTAGCCAATTTCTCATTAAATCCTCATATGACAGAGAGGTAGTTAGCTCTCTGGCCTCCTTTTGTAAGGGCACTAATCCCATATATGAGGCCTTCACCCTCATAACCTGATCACCTCCCAAAGGCTCCACCTCCAAATACCATCACACTGGGGCTTAGGTTTTCAACATATTAGTTTTGGAAGGATGCAACATTTGGTCTATAATACCCACTAATCCCCTGTCCTGTAAGTATAATCCTTTCTCTTTCTTTCTTTTTTTTTTTTTTTTTGAGAGAGAGTCTCATTTTGTTGCACCTGGTAGAGTGCTGTGGTGTCACAGTTCACAGCAACCTCCAGCTCTTGGGCTTAGGTGATTCTCTTGCCTCAGCCTCCTGGGCAGCTGGGACTACAGGTACCTGCCATAATGCCCAGCTATTTTTTTGTTGCAGTTTGGCCAGGGCCGGATTCAAACACACCATCCTCAGTATATGGGGCCAGCACTCCAGTCACTGAGCCACAGGGGCCACCCTAATCCTTTCTCTTTCTTAACACTGGTCACATGTGAGCTTAGAGGTAGCAGGACTACCTTTTATGTTAAAAGGGGCTTATCATATTTCATTATTATTGGTGTCACTTCACCATAAATCACTATTAGTTCCTAGGTGACTCTGGGAGGCCTTGCTGATACTGGGCTGGATAGAGGGTTGATGTTCACCCCTTTCTACTGTCCTTTAGCAGACATTCTCGGAAAACAAAGGTTAATACAGTAAAACCCTCTGAAGTTGTGAGATGAAAGTCTGGAAGCAGTCATATTTGGAAACAGAATGCCAAATGGCTGAAGATGTTTTCTTGAATCAAAAATATCCCTTCTTCCCTGTTGCACAAATGGGAGAGTCATTTAAGTTAGCAGGCTACTCTTTTGAAAAGAGAAATTCTCCCTAAGCTAACTAAGATTCATTGGCACTTTCATGAGAATCACTGTAATCAAGAAAACAACTCTTAGTTGGCACCCTATAAGTTGGAAAATTTAAAGTGTGATGGAAGAGTTTTTTCTAATTTTATGTTTCGGGAAAATCAATCTGTACATATGGTGTCGTAGTGTCTTTTTCTTTTCAACAAAACCTACTTTTAAACTGATGATGCAATTTTGATTTGGGGGAATCTTAGCACCCTATCAAATTCGGGCCAGGGGGTAGCAGGCCAGGAGGGTGTTGGTAGAAGACCCACTGAGGGTCAGAGGCCTGGTCTCCAGAGTGCAGCAGAGGTGAGGGAGGCCATGGAAGGAAGGCATGGCATGCTGTTCTTACACAAATAACTCTTACCTCTTGTCATGTTTTGCAACTTGTCTTGAGCTCCGGAGCACAAACAATCTTCCTGCCTCAGCCTCCCAGAATGCTAGGATTATAGGCACCAGCCACCACACCTGGCCTTAAGTTTTGCAACTTGTCATTTTATGTCCGTCTTTTCTAATATTCTCTGACTTTACCTTTGATCACAAGTTGCTCCCTGCATTTCCTTTCTTTTCCTGTAGTGAATTTTCTGGTATTTGATATGGCAAAAGGCCTAATGAGTGACACAATGATTTATTTTTCTCTTCTCTTCAAAAAACCAAATGTCTGGGGATCCAGCAATCCTAATTCCGAGTATTTACCTAAAGGATTTGAAATCAATTTGTTGAAGATATATCTGCACCCCCATGTTCATTGCAACACTATTTTCAATAGCCAAGTTATAAAATCAACCTATGTCCATCAATATCTGAATGGATAAAGAAAATGTGGTATACTTGGGAATATATCATGGAATATTATTTGGCCTTGAAAAAGAAGAAAATTCTGTCATTTGCAACATTGGTGGAATTAGAGAACATTATGCTAAGTTAAAGGCATAGAAAGACAAATATTGCATACTCTCACTTACATGTGGAATTTAAAACAATTGAGCTCATAGAAACAAAGACTGTATGGTGGGAATGAGGAGCTGATAGTTAAAGGGTACAAAGTTGCAGGAGGAATGTGGGTTTTTTTTTTCTGACATCTATTACACAGTGTAGTCAATATAATTAAAGAGTAAATTCAAATGTCCTCACCATAAAAAGTGGTAAGTATTTGAGAGATGGACGTGTTAATTAGCTTGATTTAATTATCCACATTATATTCATAAATCATAACATCATTTTGTGCCCCATAAACTCAGACAATTATAGATTGTCAACTTACAATAAAATTGAAAAACCTCAAACATCTGGGAATTTCAACAATTCAACTACCAAACCACATCTCCTAAACTTCCTCTCATACCTAGAAGGGACAAAAATACATTATCAGGTTGCAAAACCCATGTTCATTTATGAAAAATATGGTGTAAAAGGGCAAGAATTGCCTTTACACGAATGGTTTGTGCTTTTATGGTTGTAAGTTTTATAAAACAGAACACCCACTCAAGGTTCCAAAGATGCTAATTATCAGACATTTGAGAAGAAAGAACCAGCGAGTTGTAGCAGCAAAGTTGAGCTTTCCCCTGAGGAAGCTTGGCCAGTCCTTCCCTGGTGCACACTGATGGGTAGTGTCTTTAGCCAGTGTCACTGGGTGTGCTGGTCCTTCTCCATTGCCTTTTCCTTCCTTCAAGTCTGTTCCCTGCCCCTCTCTGGTCTGGGCCTGGCAAGGCTGATCCCTGAGAATTGTACCCCAAGGCTATCTTGCCCTCTAGCTTCCTGAAGTGCTCAGCTAAAGGCAAGCATGCAGAGCCTGGCAGGTGGCAGATTCTCCCTTTCTCAAGAGAGAAGTTGGGATATTTCTTCTCTGCCTATCCTGCATTGGTACCACAATGGAAATGGCAGCTGTGTCCCTCGGGTGACAACAGATGTCCCCTCATTGTCCCTTCTTCAAGTCTAGGGATGCTGTGGTTTCTGGGTGTCTCCATATCTCTTGTTATTTCCTTAGCTCTGCCCTCACCTTCTCTAAAGTCTCTTCCACTGAAGCACCTGAATAGAATTCTCTTTCCATGATCTCTACTGATACCGTGGAATATGTGTTCAAGAAGATTTGATTCAATAAAAGTGAATTCACAGCCCCAGTTCCTCGCTCCTTGCCTTGTACTATCTCCACTAAGATCACTTTGGTCCCTTATCCAAGCAGGTCAAGGGGCAGGAAATGGAAGCTCTGCTTTGAGGCTCTTCTACCGGCTGCTTCAAGTTCTCCCCTCTCCACTCGCCCTGTCCTCCCACCTCCTGCCCTCTCCTTTCCTACCACCACCGTCTTGGCTTGTTCGGCTTCTCATTCTTGGGGTATTTCCTCTCCCACTGAGCTCTCATCTAGGAGAGGAAAGCAGATTTTTCACTGAACCAACTGGAGGGTTTTGCCATTACCCTTTCCTTTTCTTTCTTGGTTCAACTGTGTGGGGTCAGGTCCACATCGGCACAATTCCATCACCCATTATGTTTGATTTTTGTCTCCCATGTCTCCCATTTTCCCTCATTCTTATGTCCTTCCGCTTTGCAGCTTGTTGATCTTCACTCTCCTGCTCCCTCTTGATTCTCTCCCCTTCCCAAGGCCTTGACAGGAGTTCTGGCCTGTATTGCCTTAAGACGGAGTGGATTCCATGACTTGTCCCCATTGCTGTCCCCTTCAACCTGTGCCTTGCTGCTTCTGAAGCACAGTCCCAGCTCACTGACAGCAGCAGCCACGCCTGGCTGCTCTTGGATTAGAGTGCAGGCCCTTGGATGGGGCACTGGCTCAGTGTTCCTCGTCTTGTGTCTCCTTCCTTCTCTTCACATACCCTCTGCTTGAGACAGCACATGCTACCCTCCCTTCCAGAACAAATCACCCCTGTTCCCACCTTTGCTGACACTTTCTCCTCCCCGTGGAATGTTCTTTCAGTTTAGCAATTGAGAGCCTACCTATTCTGGCTCTAATTAAATGCTACTTCCTCCATGAAATTGTCCCCAATCCCACTGAGAGAACCAGACTGACGCCATCTTGGGTGAACAATGCCAACTTAGGAGTTAAGTCTTGTTTTCTCTGCCATTTTGTTTCGAAAGTTTCACTTTCCTGTAAAAGCAGGCATTTCCCCCAAATCATGAGTCACCGGCCCCCAATCAGGAACTGCCCTCTGAATCAGGCCATATGGCAGGCCCAATGGCAGCCAATCCAGAAGCAGTCCCTTTGTTCAAGTTGTATACGCCCCACTTGCTGTGCAGCATTATAAAAATCTCCTGCTTCAGAGCTCAGGGCTCCTGGCTTGGATCCATTACAGTAGAGCCCCTGGGAGCCTAAGCTTGAGCTTGCAATAAAAGGCTCTTTTGCTTTTGCCTTGGAATCAGCTCCCTGGTGGTCTTTGGGGGACTTCGTGAGTTGGGCACATCACCACCAGCCATCAGTAAGCCTATCCCAAGGATATCCTCATGGCATTCATGTTAGCCAGCTGCTGATAAACTTGTCTCATCTCTGCTAGGTGACAGCTAGGAGCCTAAGGGATGCTGGGAGAAGATTTGCTTAGAACTGGCAGATGGGACCTTGAAGCCAATCTATTTATTAATTTTGGAAGATTGCTTAACTTTTCTGGGCTCCAATTTCCTCATCTTTAAAATGAAGTGGTTGGACCAGGTACCCTTGAAGGTCTCTACCAGCACCAAAACTCTATGAACTTTTTAACAGACTTCTAGAGTCTAGCCAAGGAGATGCAGTTATTTTCTGTCTTTGCTTCTGCCTCTTCCTTGAAGGGGATGAGTGTTAGTCATGTGGGCATTTTCTCAGTGCCCAGTAGGCTACCCAGTAATGGAAAGGGCATTAGAACGAGCTTGGGGCCATCCAAGTTGGAGTTTGAAAGCCGTTGTATGAGCTGTATGTTTTTCAGTTATGTAAATTAGAGCAAATGTGTTACCTTTATGTACTTCAGTTTTTTTAAATTACAAATTGGAATTCATAATAACATCTATCCCAAATGGTTGCTGACAGGTTAATGAATATAACTTAAGGAAGGTCTCATAACATACACTCTAAATAGAAGCATGAACAGCAAAGACCCACCTTCTATCCAGATGAACCATAGTTTATCTAACCAGGTCTGGATTTCAGCTGTGGATGCATATTAGAATCATCTAGGGAGTTTTTGTTAAGAAATGCCATCACCAGTGCAAATCGAATCAGAATCTCTAGGGAAAGGACCCTGGCATCAGTATTGTTAAAGTAGCTCTCTAGATTATTCTAATTTGCACTTAAAGTTATGAAACAATGTTCTAATGAGAATTTAATTGACCCCAAGAGAGGAAAATCCACATGTGAAATAATTAATCCCTAAGTCGTGCTTTAGAGAAGTTTGAAGTACTTGAGCAAAGAAAGCTCTGCTTCCCCAGTTTAGGATCATTAAGCATTTTAAACACATGTCTATCTCCTTGACTTTACCTGGTAGCCTAGATATAATGCCTATCCAACCAAGCTAGAAACGGCACTTAGGAAATGAGTCATGACCCATTGGTGTTCCAATCCCCAAGCCTCTAACAGATTGTATGGATTTGAAATTTGAAATCTCTAGTCAACTACTGTTTTCACTTCCCTGTTCTAAACTGTAACTTAATAGGCTATCACCATGGAAACAGGCATTTCTACTTGAGGACCAATCCTCCTCTTGAAATTTTATGTCTTCTATCTTTTGATTATGCTTGACAAGAGGTGATGAACAGGTGAGATTTGTGTCCATGAAATGTGTGCAAAGGATCTGGATTTAGATTCTTCCTAGGAATGGTATGGCACTTTCCCTGAATCTGTTAAGGTTCTATTTGTGACAATAAGATACTTGTCTCCTTCTGGGAAGGAAGAGAAAAAATCCTCCATTTCAAGAATATTGCTCAATACTAGGTAGATATGTTTTCAAACATGAGAAAGCAAAATTATCATTATAATCTATCTCATTCTCACATTTCAGGTTCCAAAAGATAGAATCAAAAGCGAGTTTCAGACTAGTGGGATATCATAGGATAGATTAAACCCATGTCCTTCCCTCACTACCTCCAACTTTGAGGATGATATATCCTGCAGGACTCAGAGACAGACCTCTTTGCCACAGAGCTCAACACCCACCTGGCCCAGGGGGTTAAAAAGGTGAGAGGGGATACAGAAGGCGCAGTAGCTGCAGGCCAGCTACTATGTCACACCAGCAACATTCAATCTATCCTATCCTACTAGTTCAGACCAGCAGCCCCAGGTGGGAATCTGTGCCCAGGCTTCCGGCCCATGGAAAAGCAGGGGTCTACATAGCCCGGCTGGGTGTCTGCAGTGCCCTCAGGCCCTTCTTGATCTTAAAAAGGATTAACTGAAACATTCCCAATCATTTGGCACTTTGGCCTCCATGGATAATGGAGAAAATAGAAAGGAAGTGAGGAAGGAACTAGATGGGAAGAGGGATATGGGGGAAAAAAAAAGTCAGATTGCCTGTGAAGAGCCCTGCAGTTTTGCAGGGAGGAGCTGTGCTCAGCATGTGTAGTGGCTTTGTCATTTGTTGTCTGGACTGGGTTGAACTATGCTTCTCAGAGTTCCCTTCCTTGCATAATTCCAGTGGGGATGGGCCATAGCAGACACTGTGCCCAACATTGGAGGGCATCATGCTGACTTTGCATTTGGTAGCAGTGCATGTTGTCATTCATTTGCGGGCTCATGTTGCTGGTGTGACATAGTAGCTGGCCTGTAGCTACTGCGCCTTCTGTATCCCCTCTCACCTTTTCAACCCCCTGGGCCAGGTGGGTGTTGAGCTCTGTGGCAAAGAGGCCTGTCTCTGAGTCCTGCAGGATATATCATCCTCAAAGTTGGAGGTAGTGAGGGAAGGACATGGGTTCAATCTATCCTATGACTACTGGCTTATCCTCACTGTCCCCCGCTGTCTTAGTTGGGCTGCTATAAGAGAATACTGCAGACTGACTGGAAACAGACATTTACTTCTCACATTTCTATAGGCTGGAAGTCTAAGCTCAGGGTGCCAGCAGGGTCAGGTTCTTGGTGACAGCCTGCTTCTTGGTTTATAGATGGTTGCTTTTGTGCTGTTTATGCAGGATCTCTGTGTCTTTTGTTTGTTTTTTGAGACAGAGTTTCACTTTGTCATCCTCAGAAGACAAAGGAATGTTGTCTTTGTCTTTGTATGTGGCATCATAGCTCACAGCAACATCAAACTCTGGTCTCAAGCGGTCCTCTTGCCTTAGCCTTCCGAGTAGCTGGGTTTACAGGTGCCCACCACCATGCCTGGCTATTTTTAGAGATGGGGTCTCCCTCTTGCTCAGGCTGGTCTCAGACTCCTGAGCTCAAGCAATCCACCCACCTTGGCTATGTCTTTTCTTATAAGGTCACTTATCCCATTTATGAGGGCTTCATCCTTATGATCTAATTGCCTCCCACATGCACCACTTCCACATATGATCACGTGGAGGATTAGGCCTCAATGTATAAATCTGGTGGGGGCACAGAATTCAGTCCCCAGCACCCCCTTTGCATCTACCTTTCATTCCAGGCTATCTGACCTTCAAATTCCATTTTCCAGCATTGGACAGAGAGAAACAGCCTTGTAGAGACTGTTTAACCAGTGCCTACAACTGTGTAAGTCAAATCCCTGTGGTAAATTATTTATTTATTTATTTCAGATTAACATGAAGGTACAAATGATCAAGTTACACTGTTTTCGTTTGTTAGGTAAAGTCCCTGTTATAGTTGTGCCGTTCACCCAGGAGATGTCCCACGTACCCTTACTTGTGCCCATTAGGTGAAAGCACACCAATCCCCCCTCCCTTCTTCACCCCACCTTGTGATAAATTTTTACGTGTTTGTGTACATGGCTGTCCTAGTGCTTCTCTGAACCATGACTGAATCAGCAAGAATGAATGGAGGGTGGTGGTGGTATAGTCCTGGGTCCTGCCAGGTGCAGGACTTGACCTGACTCTCAGCCAGGCCAGGCCTTCCAGGGTATTTTAAGAAGTAGAACTGAGAGGGTCACTGACTCTAGATGTGGAAGCCATAAGAAGTAAATCTGGAAGGCTGTTGGTAGCTACACTAGTTAGTCGGTGAGGGATACTACAACAAAAACCATAGACCAGGGGCTTAAACAGAATTTTATTTCCTCCCAGTCTGGGAGGCTCTAAGTCCAAGATCTAGGTGGCAGCAGGCTGGTTTCTCCGGAGGCTTCTCTCTCTGGCCCACAGATGTCTGTCTTCTTGCTGTGTCCTCACGTGGCCCTTCCTCTGTGCACGTACCTCCCTGGTGTCTCTTAATTTTCTTATAAGGACACTGGTCATATTGGATTAGGGTCCTCCCTAACAGCCTCATTTTAACTTACTAGTCTCTGTAAAGGCCTTATTGTAAGTGCAGTCACATTCTGAGGTACTAGGCATTATGAATACTGGGAGGGGACAATTCAGTCTGTGACAGTGGCTATTGGTGGGTATGTATGGTGGGTACACTTTTTGCTATTTGGAGAAAGTCTGACCTCAGAGAAAGTCAATAATATTGCAGAAACCCAGAGAAATATGGAACATATAATACATGTGTAGAGAGGACCACTGCATTTGGGATGGAAGAACTCTGCTTCACAAATAGCTTCTGCCATAGCTTACAGGAACTTATCAGTCC
>CAUYPK010000819.1:0-14914 GCA_963574355.1 Loris lydekkerianus | reverse complement strand
TACTGCCTTAAATGGGGTTTTCACTTAATTAAATGTGCCATTAAATATTGTGGGTTAAATAGTTCAGTGGAATACAGTTCAGTTCAGCCGCAACTTGTGGACTGAGCTGAAGCACTGCCCCCTCAAGCAGACGGCAGAAGATGACTGGAGATTCGGTGCGCATGCACCGAATCAAATAACCTGTATGACCCAAGTATAAGCCGAGTTTGGGTTTTTCGGCACAAATTTTGTGCCGGAAAAAACTCGGCTTATACTTGAGTATATACAGTAGTTTTCTTTCTGCTTTACCTCGACTGAGGTGGGTCCTGCATTTATTAATTACTTCCTTTAATCCTGAGTAGGTAAACTTTAAGATTTGCTACTGCTTCCTTTTCATTATTTTCCCTTAAGCTACAAATTAATTGTTGAGTATTTTATAATAGGCTTTGCATATTAATAATTATAATTGAATGTGATAGTGTATACAAAAGTATTCTACAAATATCCAGCTTACTATCATTTGTATAATTCTGTATGTACAGCTGATAGAAGTTTCTTTGACATTCTTATTACCTTATTTAATTCTCACACCAAATTTGTGAGGTAAGCTGTTGTTATTATTATTAACAACTTTCATATATTAACCAGAGAGTAAGCCGCTTGCATATGAGGCACTGAACATCAGTTTGGAGTCAAGACAGAAGGTACCACCTTGTGGGGACACCTTTTCTCTTCTGGTACCTTGACCAGTACCTGTATTTAAATGGCCAGGCTGTTCCCTGTTTTATCTACCTCCTTCCTGAGTTTCAGCCAGAAAGCCCTCAGGACTGAGCTTTGCAGACCTAATTTCTTACTGCTTTCTAAATCTGAAAGTCAGGTACTCACAGGAAACATTGCCAACATTTGAAAGGATTTTTTTGACACCTGGGTTTGATAAATGGGGTTCCATTCTAGGCAAAAGGGAGAGATGCTCTATTAAACCATCTGAAAACTCTGCTTTGATTTCTAAACCTCTTCTAGCAGATCAGCTTTCTACAAAACTGAAACTGTGATTTTAGAGGCATTAGCAAACTTCCATCCTCCACTTCCCTTCAAACTGGCTTTCCCATTAAAAAGATGTACTCTTTAACAACTGATACTGCATTAACTGGTTAGGTACTTGGCAAAATTGTCAAATTACCATAAAAATTGATATTTTAAAATGCTAAATATGAAATAATGAAGCGGCAAAAAAGAACTAGAAAAATGATTTGATGAAAAGGTATTCTAACTTTTAGTATGCAATTTCTTTCTTGGCATAAAAGGTAAGGAATAAATTATAAAAGAATGATTTGGTTTAGATATATAAAATGTTTAAAAAAACTTTTGTACTAATTAAGATATTATAAATTGGGCCAAGAACAAAATTGAAAAACATTTTGGTAATTATAGAGAGTACTTTTCTACATAAATAAGGATCATTCAAACTCACCACAGCCCTTTGCCTTTTTATAGACAAGGGTCACAAAACCCAAATCATCATCATCATTATCATCAACAATTCTAACTATACTAAGTAACACTGAGCACTTCCCCTGGACTTTATGTTTGGTAACCTATCTAATTTTTTCTACAAACTTTTGAGGAAGTACGATGGACTAAATGATTTTACTGTCTCTGTCCATACATATGTTGAAATTCCAACCCCCAAGGTGATGATATTAGGAGGTGGGGCCTTCAGGAGGGGATTTGCTCATGAAGGCTCTGCCTTTTATAAGGTAGTAGTGTCCTTATAAAAGAAACTTAAGACAGATCCCTCACCCCTTCTGCCATGTATGGCTATGGGAAAAGACAGAAGTAGTTAATAAAGAAATGGGCCCTCACCAGACACTGAATCTGCCAGTACCTAGATCTTGGACTTCCCAGCCTCCAGAACTGTGAGAAATGCACGCATGTTTGTTGTTTAAGCCACCCAAGTTATGGTATTTTATTACAGCATCTGGAGGTAAGACAAGGAGGTTCTCTTATTCCTCATTCTACAACTGAGGTAATTAAGACTAAAAGAGGCCATTATGTAATGTTCCCAGAACAAATTCTTTTTGTAGGAAAATGTGTTATGTTTCCTCTTTTAGCAGCTAGCAAGTGGCAGGGCCAGAATTAAAACCTAGGTTATACAGTTTCAGAATGTGTACCACTTAATTTCTTCCCTTCAGAGTCAAGAACAAGAGATTTAAAAAGTAATACAATCAGCCGATTAATATATGAAATAGTTAAACTTAACTAATAAAGTAAAATTTAAAATTAAAATAATAATGGCACCTCATCTTTGCTGAAATTGTCAAGACTGATAAATACCCAGTGAAGGCAAGGGTGCATGGAAATGGTTCACCAAGACTATATAATGGAATTAATTTATAAATATTCAAAACGAGCCTTAAATTTGAGCATATGGTCTTAAGAAAAAAATTAATTGTAAAAAATTTCTGTGAAGACAGTAGTCAATGATTCACATTAAAATACATGTTCAAGGATAATCATTATAGTGATTCAGCTCATCTTAGGCAAAGTCTGTTTTACAAGCATGCCAGCTGATTCTGGTGCCACTGGTCAGGAAAATAGTGGACCCCAAAAGACATAAATAAACTAACAAATAAACAACAGAAAAAAATAACAGACCACTTTCTCAGAAATAACCAATTTCATTGGGTTTGTGATTTGGCCAGGATTGAATCCCTTCATTATCAAATCTCCTTTTTCATTTGTAATTGGAAATGATCAGATTTTCCCCTGCCTTTCATTGATTTTAAGGGTTGACAAGATATCATTTGCAAAGAGATTTGGTGGTAAGTCACTCCATCAAGTTTGGCAAAAAATTTGTTTTCAAAAAGTTATCAGCTTGTGGGTAATGTTGACTAATTCTTCCAAATTTACCTGTTTTATAAGCAATTACATATTTTAGGTCAAGAGCCACAAAATACTGATATAGCAATTTGTGCAATTAATTTTTTACTTTACTTAACATTTAACTTATTACTGTTTAATTAATCTTCAGGCTTTGAACACTTTCATTCTGGAGCCTGGAGCCTGATTTATCCCTGTTTGTGTGAATGGACCACTTGAAAAGGATATGTTTTACAAAAGTTGATAGTAAAGGACTATCATCTTATTTTACTGAATGTTTAGTTAATAAACTACTTGGGTATCTCTTTGTTGTGATGCAGGGTTTCTCAACTGTGGCACTATTGACATTTTAGACCAGATATTTCTCTGTTCCCAGCATCTGTCCTGTGACTTGAAGGATGGTTAGCAGCATGCATAGCCTCTACCCACTACATGCCATTAGCTTCCAGTGTGACACATGAAAAATGTCTTCACACATTGCCAGATTCTCCAGCGTGGAGCAGGAAAGGACTCCTGGCTCAAAACCCATGGCATACTGGAGAATAAATCAGCCTCAATTTGGGGAGGTGGAACAAAGAAAGAAAAAGAACAAGTGGGTAGAAAAGTGTTTCTAGTTTTGTGATGCCTAAGGAACATTAAAAAATGTAATAACACCATTGTACAAATAGGAGAACAAATGATCAGGGGTGCCATAATGACAGACTATCTGGGCTGTGGGTAAATACTTAAACTTTATTTACTTATCTATCAATATTGGTAACAAGAATACTTATCTCTTGGAGTTCATATAAAGATTAATTTTATGTTAAGTCCTTAGAAGAGTAACTGAATGTAATACAGCACTGAATAATGTAATCTATCACTATTATGACCATTACCTTCTCGATTGAATTTAGTAATGTAAGAGGTAACAATCTAAATCATTTAATCAAAGTGAAGGTTTTGGGTAATAATGAGTATAGAGACTTCTATTTTGAAAGGAGTTCCAAACAAAACCCCAAAACCAAACAAGAACTTTAAATCTGTGGTAGAAAGTGAAATTTTGGGGGGTAATTTTGCAGGCACGTGCCTCTGTGTATATGTTGTATAATTTAGGTCCTGCTATTAGGTCCTGCTATTTCAAAAAAATACATGAGCTTGTTTAGAATACATATACATAATATAAACCATGTTATTAAAATAGTGAACGTTTACAGATGTGTAGAAATAGAAATATGTCACCTCTCTGAAGTGTTTTAGAGCTAGCCAGCAATCACCAATCTATACATTTTAAAAGAAACTTGGTTTTTATTTTGGCAGCAAATGAAAGCTGATTTGGGAGAAATCTCAGATCATTGTCAAGAGGGGATCAGGGAATTACTCTTTAGGAATTATTTCATTCTAACAGTATCAGATCCTGGAAGACTCAATGTTTATCAAGCAAGGACTCTGGCATCTTGATGATTACCGTATGCCTCCAAAAGAAATAAAGGAACAGGCTTTGTTCCAAAGGAAGGTGTTTACACACCCTCACACAAAGGGTCAAAGAATATACTATAAAGAAATGACTCAAAATAAAAATATATTCTCTCTCTCTCTCTCTCTCTCTCTCTCTCTCTCTCTCTCTCTCTCTCACACACACACACACACACACACACACAATTATAGGCTTAGTAGAAAAATCAATCGGAGAACTTCAGAGGGCTGCAGAGACTGTTAAGTGAACAACCGCAGATTCATGATGGCCTCGGAACCTTTTAACCACATTGTCCGGTGTCCGGTTGGCTTATGGTCAGCTTGTGTCAAGATCAGAGGGAAGTTCTGGTTTTTATTCCCTAAGATCCCAGGGTGCCCCCAGAGAAACAGCACTGAAGCCAGGACTGAGTGGCAGGAAGTACAGACCCTGTGAGTTGGGGGTGGCGGCAGCAGCGCCTTCGGATCCGTCGCCCCCCTCCCCCCACCCCGGGCCCCTGGGCTGCCGGACCAAGTGACTCCAAGAAAGGAGCGCAGGCACCTGCCAGGCGTTCCTGCTGCCGCGCGGGGCGCACTCGGAACCGCGGGGCGTGGGAGACCCTCTTCCTGCCGAGGGCAGCGCGGGGCTGCGAGTCGAGCCCGGGACGCCAGCGGCTCTCCTCGGAAGACCAGACCAACCCCGGACCGCGACTCGGCAGGATCCGGGCTCCGAGACGCGCGTGGAGCCGGCGGCCGGACCCCGCGCATCCTCGGCTGTCCGCCCTGGGCACCGGCGCTGCAGCTGCGCTTCGTTCCTGGCCACAAGTTTGCCTCGCGTCTGCCAAGTTGGCGAGTTCGAAGCTTCTCCAGGCGTTGGGAGGAGGGTCCCTGCTTCTCGCTCCAGCCGTTCGGGGTATGGCCGGGCTGAGGGCGTCGCTCCACGTCTGGGGGTGGCTGATGCTCGGCAACTGTCTCCTCGCCGTAGCCCAGGTAAGAGCCAGCGCTCCGAGGCACCTGCTGCCCAGAGCCTTGGCCGGGACACAGCGGTAGCGAGACGGAGACCCAGGTGCGCGTGAGCCGAGCGCTCACACACGCGCAGGGAGGGACACAGGGCAGCGCACCGGGCAGGTTTGCCAGGCGTTTAGTAGAGTTGCAAAGACACGTGCTTTAGGCAGGTGAAGTCCTGGGGCTGGTGCCTTTCAGACCGGGATCTTGACACCTGCAACTAGGAGTATTTCTGAACTGGCTCTGGATCAGGAGTGGGAGACCAGAAGTTGAAGGAACTTTTTTTACTCTTAAACTCTGTAATCCCCATTTAATTAATCGAAATTGTTTTTGTCTGCTGGCAATTTACCGTTGCTTTTGCGAACTTAAACTTCGAGGATCGATTGTGATCACTGGCTCTCTCTGATACAGAGTCGAGTATCATTCATTAAAGCTAGGAGTCTAAAAAAGAACAAAAACATTAAGTACAGCTCAGTTGTTAATGTTAAGAATACCTGGTTAATGTTACAACACAGCTGTTTTACAATGTGCAGGGCACAGTTCATACGCGCCTTTCTTTTTTAGTCAAATGACATTTATGATTTACAGTCAGCTTTCCAGATGAGCTAGAAAGACACGCGTGCAAGTGGCGGATGTTGAGGGTTGAGAGCTCTACGAATTCAGACCGAATCAAGGTTATTCCTCTCCGGTTCGATGGGAGGCGCACCTAGACCGTCAAATAAAACCTTGTTAAAAATATTCTTTTACTGTGAGAAAATTAAGGCATTGGTTTATGCACTGATACTATCAAAACTGAATACTACTGTTCTCGCCTTTCGTGTGACCAGTTTAAATTTCAGTTATCCTAAATGTGTAATATTTTCAACGTGCCATAGTCATAACCACATAAATTCACACTTAAAAGGGATTTCTAGGAACTAAGTGCCCTGCTAAGTTTGGGCTTTACTTAAAATGATTAGAATGCTTCATGTAGATTAATTTTGATGGAAAATAAAACAATTATTGACCACAAAGATTAACAATGGATGCTTAAAAGTAGTGTACATTCAAACTTGAAAAAATTCACCAAGATAAGAAGGAATATGAATGCTTGGAGAAAAATCCAAGATGAATTTCCATGACTGTTACAGAAGTCGGGTAATCTCTAGTGAACATCCTACATTTCTATCATATAAGACGTTTGAATAATGCCTAAGCACACCACCTCCATGTGTAAGAGGTACATGAGTTCTAACCATTTCTTTTGTTCAGTGTTCTACATTCCTTTTTTTTTTTTTTTTAGGAAATGGGGAAGATGTCATTTAGTACAATAAGAAAAAAAATCACCTTGGGTTTGTGGGGAGAATATTTCCCTTTCCTTTTGCTTTCAATGAAACAATAAGGACCCTGAAAATTTTGCATATAACAAGTTTAGCTCTGGTTTTACCATCTTGGCGTGATTGACATTTTAGACCATATAATTCTTTGTTTTAGGGGGTTTGTCTTAGCAGCCGCCCAAGCTCCTCTCTCCACTAGATGCCAGTAACACCTCCTAACCCCCAACCGTGACAAGCAAAAATGTGTGTAGATGTTGTCAAATGTATTTTGTGAAGTAAAATCACTCCTGGTTAAGAATCATTGCTTTACACTGGTTCCCTTTGTGTTTATAGATTAAGAATGGTATAAAATGATAGTTCATGGTAACATATTACATGCATCAACATTTTTGCCATTTTATACAAAATCTGAAGGTTAAAGTGATTTACATTGACATATTGACCCATCCTCTGACCTTCAAGTTTCTTCATCTTCAAAAAGAATCATGTTAAGCTAAGGTTCTTTTAATTCTGTAATTCTTGGCTTATTATTTTCAAATATGATCATTTTTGCTCTAAAATTCCATTAGTTAACTAAAGACTAAGTGCATTCTGGGTATTATTAATTCCTCCAAATGTCAATTGCCGATTTTATGATCTCAAGTATGAGAGGAGAAATCATGAAATACTTTTATGATTTCAAGTATTTATGAAAAATGAGCCTGGCTTTATTTATTTTTTAGAGTACCCAGTTAATGGTGAATATATTCTCAGCTAATACCTACACTTAAAAAATTTGACAGAACACCAAAGGGAACTCATCCAAGTTTACATAGGATAAATGTTTAGTATTCAGCAGACACTGGATCACATATCAAAACAGACTATATAGACCACTGCTCCTCAGTTGTTTTAAGGACCCCTGTGGTTTTTGGTTAGTAAAGATGGTGTTTTTGTCTCAATAAATGGTTTAATACCCAGGTATTCACATATCAGGAGTCATTATAGAGCCCAGCAGTATATTTTCCTTTTAATTCCTAAAATCAAATGATCACATGCTAACAAGAAACACTTGTTTAATACTTTCTTTACCTCATCAGTGGATTTTCCTGGCAACAGAGTTTGAGATGGCATTAGGGGTGCAGGATGCAGAAGGGGTATTGGGGGAGGGAATAATGCCTGTGCAAGATGAAATGGATAACAAGGAAATCTGACAAAGTTTTGGCCTACTCAATGGACAGACCTGCAGCAAAAGTTACCCATTATAGGAGTCTCATTCTACAAAAAAAATGGTCAAGTCTTAGAATTCCTCCCTCTGAAAAGGGTGAGCTCTACTGACTTTCCAATACGATGATTCAGAATCTACTGGACAATTGGAAACATCTTACTGGGTGGGGAAAATGATGATTATCAGTATTTATTTACTTGTTAAGTGCAAAATACTGTGTTAAGTACTTTATTCTCTCATTTAATGCTCATAGTAACTTTATGAAATAGGACTGTAAAAAACAGTGGATTAAGTGTATTCAAATGAGCATGGATAAGATTGTAAAAATAGGACGTGTCACAGAAACGAGGGAATATATGTCATGATAGCACTTACGTATATTAAGACGCAAACAAAATGGTAATATATAATGTGAAAACATATTCAGATAAGATTACATGTGTGCTTTATCTCACATAAATGCTTAAATATGAGAGAGAGGTAGAGAAGTAGGAATGGGGTACAGAAATAATAGGGTATGAATCAGTAAATCAAGTGGGCCTACACTGTACCCTAAATGCTTTATTTGGAAATTGTGGTGATAATAGAGGGAACTATCAACAAACCATTCCCAGTAGACTGGAAAATGAGGACAGTCCCAGGATATCAGGGGACCATCTGACGTTGGCAAAATCAAACTGAAACTTTACTGCTGGTTATCTCTATATTGTGCTCATTGCTACAAGCAGTAGTTAAAGATCTGCTGGCTGGTTTGTTCTTTTTCTTTCTTGTTGAATGACAGGACTGGTTCCATCTGTATTCTACTTATAAGGAAGCCTTGCATCCCTGAGCGTTTTGGCTTCTTGGTGG
Source organism: Loris lydekkerianus (assembly GCA_963574355.1). Taxonomy (NCBI): domain Eukaryota; kingdom Metazoa; phylum Chordata; class Mammalia; order Primates; family Lorisidae; genus Loris; species Loris lydekkerianus. Next base: position 6,247 of record CAUYPK010000819.1, on the reverse strand, counting down.
CGGCATTAATTATAGGTACTCTTGTTAGCCCTAGTAGGCCAGAAGCAGTGAAATTGAAGGAACTTGGATGTCGCTTTTTCTTGGCAATGCACAGAGATTAGGTTTTATTTCCCCTTAATATCTAACTTCTTTGTGAATAAAAATAGAACATTGCCAATGTTCATGCATTTCATTTATCTTCCTGTCTTGAGTTTCATTTGGTTCTGTCATCTTCTAGAACCCAACCGTGTCCTTTCTTTCTCCGCTGTTTCATTGTTTTCTTTTCTCTGGGTTATTCTTTTAATTTTTTAACAGCTATGTGACTTTAGGCAGTTCATCTCATCTTTTTGCATCTCCATTGGCTCCACTGTAAAATGGGACTTATTCATAGAATAAGCATTATAATGACATTTACTCACAGAACATGAGTATTTACAAATATACAAACAAGCAAAAGCCTTAGCATGTCTGATAATGAAATGTCAGGTCTATCCCTTTTTTTATTAGCAGATTAGTTGAGGCCTTTCTAATGAAATGATTACTGTATATACTCGAGTATAAGCCGAGTTTTTTCAGCACAAAATTTGTGCCGAGTTCGGGTTTTTCCGCACAAATTTTGTGCCGAAAAAACTCGGCTTATACTCGAGTATATACGGTATTAGATTGAGATTACTTCTAAACTGAGTGGGAGCCACTAAAAGCTTCTACGTGGGCTGTTTGTGTGTTAGAATTTTGTAAGGCTGTTTCCTCTTGTACTCTTTATGGTTTTTCAGAACACAACTTCTTTCTGATAGCAGTTGCACATTTTATTCATAGTACTGATAGTTATTATAATATTACATTTATTAATATGATCACTTGATTGATACCCATCTCTCTCTTTGAAAATGTCATTCTGAAGACAGAGCAGCTATTCAGAAGGTGGGTGCTGCAGTCCTGGTAATCACTCGTGTATCGTTGTAGAAGTTGAGGTGCAAGGAAGTAGATGAATCTAAGAGAAATTTAAATGGTAAATTCAGCTGAAGAAGAGGAGGTTAGGGTAGGTTCAATGAGATATTTTTAGATAAGCTGAGTGTATATTTAGTAGATAGTTAGGTATTAGATTATGGAGTTTAAGGAAAGATAAGATCTTAAAGAAAAACTCTTTAGTATCATCTCTGTGTAGAGAATATCTGACATTACATGTGTGAAAACTATTCTCAATGAGAACATAGTGGGATAAAAAGAGCTTGCTGACATCATCAGGGAAATGCAAATGAGGTATCACCAAACTCCAGGGAGATTGGCTCTTACCAAAAAAATCTCAAAACAGTAAGTGCTGGTGTGGATGCGGAAAGGGACACTCATATGCTGTTAGGGGGACTGCAAACTGGTACAACCTCTATGGAAAGCAGTATGGAGATACTCAAAGAACTCATAGTGGACCTTCCATTTGATCCAACAATCTCACTACTAGGTATTTACTGAAAGAAAAAAAGGACATTTTATAAAAAAGACACTTGTGCTTGAATGTTTATAGCATCACATTTTACACTTGTGAAGAGGTGGAAACAACCCAAGTGCTCATCAGTACATGAGTGGATGAATAAAATGTGGTATATGTGTATCATGGAATACTACTCAGCCATAAAAAATGATCTAATGTCTTTTGTAACAACCCGGATGGAACTGGAGATCATTCTTCTAAGGGAAGTATCATAAACACCACCGTTGTACTCAATACTAAAGTGAAACCAGTTGATGAATACTTATGTGCACATACGGAAGTAAAAGTCAATGGGAATCAAGCAAGTAGGTGGGGGTGAAGGGGCTGAGTTAATTCGCACCTAACTGGTATAATGCAGAAGTGGACACACTTCTAACTGTGACTTAAGACATACAAAAGCAAATTATGTAACCAAAATATGTGTACCCCTGCTATATCCTGAAATTAAAAAAAAAAAAAAATTAAAAACAGCTTGCCAATTTGTTTTAAAAAGAGTTTGCAGATTTTCCCCTATAAAATCACTGCTGGATTGTAAACTCACAGAGAAAGGGACTATATATATTAAACTATTTGGAACTCTCTTTGACAATTAGCTTAGTGTCTTGTTTCTAATCATTTATTCTAGTTTTAATTTTAAAAAGGTCACTGTATTCTGATAGGAGGGGCAGGGGTGAGTACAAATGATGCCCCTGAACCTGCCTCTGGCAATAGAGTTGTACAGAGGGGTGAGTGCAGCTGGGAAAGCATGTCCTACGGGAGTTTGGTGTCTCTAGAGCTTTCTCTTCTCAGTAACTGACAAGCAGGCTAAATTCTGAGTTTATTATCAGTTATCCTATTAGCTGATGGAATTTAGACTCTCAGAGTAAATCACAGCTTTCTGGGGTAAAAGGGAAGTATACAAAATGGTTAAAATTATGAACTTCAATTTCAGCACTGAACTTGGAGTCCATGTTTTGTCCGTTCCGTTACTTAACATCTCAAAAACCTTGTTTCTTCATTTGAAAGATGGAGATGATCTAATACCAAATTCGTTGTTTTGGTGTGTGGATTACATGAAGACTCAGAATCATTTAATGCAGTGCTAGTCAGAGTTTGCTTACTGGAAGTATTAGCCACCATCGTTGTTGTATTTTCCTAATCATTGCCATCATCATTATGATAATTTTTATCATATTTTGAATTAGTTTTTATTAGCATAGAGAACCTCTATTATTTTTATTAAAAGCTACCAAGTTTATTACTGAATAGTAATAATTTTCTGCACTATCTGTACTTTTTAATCATATTTTTGTATTAGCTGAATTCTCAGTATAACATTGAACAGTAATAATTATTATGGACATCTTGTTTCTTGCTTCAATCGGATTTATTTTAAAGATTTGTCATTAAGTATGATATTTGCTCTAGTTTTTAAATAGATATTATGTCATTGCTAATTTTATGTTGTCAAATGTAACACTAGTATAGAAGTTGTGAATTATGTGAGAACATTTATGATTTTCATTTCAAAGTCAGAGATAATGTGTTATTTCTTTTAAAATAGGTAATAACAGATATATTGATCTTGCCACAAATATTGAACTGTTTAATCATTTTCCCACAATATATGGTATCTAGATAATGCCAAATGTTGGAATTCGCATGATCATAGGTAAAAGGGCTATCATATATTGCTACATCAATTGGAAAATAAGCAAAATACTCTTGTTAATGATAAGATACAGACTGATAACAAATTAACATATTCAGCAAAACGAAAAAGTTGCTTATAACTTTCTTGCCAAAATTTTAGGTGATAAAATTAGATTATATGTGTAAGCAAAATCTCTGAAGGTAGACTTCTGCTTCTCCTTTAGGAAACCATTTATTCAAATTGCAAATTAGCTGAAATTTCCTAAATGAGAATAATTTATAATAATTGTCATTTTCCTTACTTATATAATTAGGCTACCTCTATTTCCTATGAGACAACGTTTTTATTTTCTTTAAAATAATTTTCTGAAAGCAAAGATTGTTTGATAGTGCATTTAAACCAATTTCACGGGCATGAGATATGTCTAAGCTTGCACGTCCTTCTGCCTACGCTGCTAGAGAAAATGCTTTCAGGAAGGCTCTCATGCATATGTAATGAGTAACAAAGTGGAACTTCTCTTCTCAACATATATTTTGGCATAGCTCTTATTTCCTAGAGAAGAAAGTTTGTAACACAACATCCACAAGCTTTTTGTAGCAGAACTTAAGCACAATTTTTATGTTGATTAATTAGGTTTAGAGATCTCTAAAAGCTGTAAGAAACTTGAAATAGACTCATGGGACTTTCCTGAAGCTTCAGAAATGTCTTTTATTTTTTATTTTATTTTTTTTGTAATTAAATCATAGCTGTATACGTTAATGCAATCATGGGGTACAATGTGCTGATTTTATATACAATCTGAAATATTTTCATCTAACTAGTTAACATAGCCTTCACAGCATTTTCTTAGTGATTGTGTTAAGACATTTATATTTTACATTTAGTAAATTTCACATGTACCTTTGTAAGATGCACGGTAGGTGTGGTCTCACCAATTATCCTCCCTCCACCCATCCTTCCCCCTACCATACCCTTCCTCTCCCCTTTCTCCATAAATGCATTAATAAATTGTGGTGTATGTACACCATGGAATATTATGCAGCCTTAAAGAAAGATGGAGACTTTACCTCTTTCATGTTTACATGGATGGAGCTGGAACATATTCTTCTTAGCAAAGTATCTCAAGAATGGAGGAAAAAGTATCCAATGTACTCAGCCCTACTGTGAAACCATTTTATAGCTTTCATATGAAACCTACAACCCAATTATAGCCCAGAAATGTATTTTAAAACCAATCCTAAAGACTCAGCTTACTGCTGCAGCTGCACGGGCCACCATGGCAAGTTGTCATGGATTCTCCATGGGATGAGCTGGCTCTATCCTCCTGAGCATCCATGTGCACCAGTGTTGACATCACCTACTATCTAGTGTCTGTGATGGCTGTAAAGCATCAGGAGGGAGTAGTGGGACAAAAGAATCTTATTTCAGTCTGGTCTTACTACTATACTCCACTGCTTTGGTAGATAAATTTAATCCTGTACACTGTATCCAGAGCCTCCATTGAGGTTTCTTACAAACTACACTAATATACTGGCATTTTCAGTCTGGTACATTATATATTTTTGCCTGTAAGACCTAGTTTTTCAGGGCTATTCATTACCAAAAAAATTTTTTTTTTTAGGAAAGGCTATTTATTTTTATCTGTTCAACTCCTGGATGCAGCAATGGAGGAAGTGACCAAAAACTCGGAGAATAGTGTAGGTGATACCATTATCACAAATTTTGAGAGGTTGACGAAAGGAGATTTAAAACTAGAAGATCATAAATAGCCAAAAATGTCCTACCTTTTTGAGGAAACTCTGCTGGGGTCAGTTATCTTTGCTTTCCAGCACACCAAGCATCTGGCAACATCAAAGCAAAATCTTATGTTCCTTTATACCATCTTTATTGTGGCCGCAAAGGTAACCATGATGATCATCCAGACTTTTATGACTTTTGCTGTTTTTTAAAAATTGGGTCTTATTTTGAAATCGTTTTGATAAATTTGGTCTTTTAATTCATACACTTATTTAATTTATTTTAAATTTCATTATAATATGAGGATACACGCAATTGGGTTACATAGTTTGCATTTGTAAGGTAAAGCTCCGTTGTGCTGTATACCTGTGCATTGTTCCTTCTGGGTGGGAACTTGCTCAACCCTCTGCCCCTCCTCCCTCTTCTTTAATTTGAGTTTTTCTTTCAAGTGAGCAGGTAGTTGTTAATCTACTAGTTTCAAGTTAGCATGAAGTACATGCGATGTTTGTTTTTCTTTCTTTTCTTTTTCTTTCTTTCTTTCTTTTTCTTTTTTTCTTTGAGACAGTCTCACTTTAGTAGCTCTAGGTAGAATGCCATGGCATCATGCTTGTTTTTCCATTCCCGTGATACATCATAGGATACACTACTTAAGAGCGTGTTCTCCAAATCTATCCATATTGTTACAAAAGATACACTATATCTTTTGTCTGGCTGAATAGTATCCCATGATACCATGGTATACACATACAACTGTTCATTAATGCATTTCTATGTTGAAAGGCATTTGGGTTGTTTCTACATTGTTGCAAGTGTGAATTTGGCTGCTATAAACATTTGAGTGCAAATGCCCTTATGGTAAAATGACTTTTTGTGTTTTGTGTAGACACCTAGTAATGGAATTACAGGATCAAAGAGAAGGTCTACTTTTAGTTCATTGAGGTTTCTCCATGCTTCTTCCATAAAGACCATACTAATCTGCAGTCCCACTAATAGTGCATGATGCCCCCTTCTCTCCACATCCACACCAGCAGTTGTTGCTTTGAGACCTTGTGATGTAGGTCATTCTCACTGGAGTTAGGTGATATCTCAAAGTTTATTTTATTTTATTTTATTATTTTTTGAGACAGTTTCATTCTATTACCCTGGGTAGAGTGCTGTGGTGTCATAGCTCACAGCAACCTCAAACTCTTGGGCTCAAGTGATCCTCTTGCCTTAGCCTCCCAAGTAGCTGGGACTACAGGCATCTGCCAGAATGCCCGGCTCAAAGTGGTTTTGATTTGCATTTCTCTGATAATTAAAGACGATCAGCATTTCTTCATATGTTTATTAGCTATTCACACAAAAAGATTCTGTTCATGTCTTTTGCCCGGTTTTGAGGGGGTTGTTGCTCTTTTTTTGTTCATTTGATTGAC
>CAUYPK010000818.1:0-31405 GCA_963574355.1 Loris lydekkerianus | reverse complement strand
CATCTTTAAAACATGTATCACAAAAAAAAAAAAAAAAAAAAAAAAAAAAAAAAAAAAAACAGCCAGGCGTTATGGCGGGCACCTGTAATCCCAGCTACTTGGGAGGCAAAGGGCAAGAGAATCACTAAAGGAAGGAAGGGAAAAAAACAAACAAACAAAAAAAAAACTTCAAACTAAGAAGAGTGAACAAGCCAGCTGAAATTGAAAGCAAAAATTTAAAAAAAAAACTACAAAATTGTTTTACACAATATTTGTACTATTTTATAGACCTACCAGCAACAGATTAGAGTTCCAGTTATTCCACATTTTCTCCAGCTTCTGGCAGGTAGGTCAGTCCCTTTAATGTTAGCTATTCCAACGGGAGTAGTTTTTACTTTGCATTTATTTAATTATGTCAAAGAAAAGATGCTCTTCAATTCTTCTGCCTACTTTTAATCGTGTGTATGTGGGGGTTTGGGGGGGGGGGGGGTGGGTTTGGTTTTGTGTCTTCCTCCTGTTGAGTTTAAAAAGGTCTTTATACAGGGTGGCCATAAAGTTCATATGCAATTTAAACCTCGACGTTTACAGCCACTCTGTACAGTCAGAGGACAAGTCTTCCATGTGATACATATTTTGGAAGTATTTTCGCCCAGTTTTCCTAGTTCATTTTCTTATTATCTTCCGAAAAGAAAAAAGTTTTTTCATTTTCATGAAGTACAATGGATCTATTTTTTCTTGTATGGTTTATACTTTTCGTGTCAGATTTTTAAAATATTTACCTACAGTTACTAAGATTTTCTCCCACATTTGCTTCTACAAGTTTAATTGTCTTAACTTTTACATGTAAGTGTATAATGTACTTCAAGTGAATTCTATGTGTTGTGAAGTAAGCACTGAAGTGTTCTGTTGTTATGAATATGGCTCATTTTTCCAGCATTTGTTCAAAGAATCTTTCCTATTCAACTGAATTAACATGGGACCTTTGTGGAAAATCACTGTTCTCCATTCTTCTAAATCTCTTCTGCCTTTATTTTATTATCACACAATCCTGATTACTGAGCTTTATAGTTTTGTTTTTTTTTGAGACAGAGTTTCACTATGTCGCCCTGGGTAGAGTGCTGTGTCATCACAGCTTACAGCAACCTCCAACTCTTGGGCTTAAGCAATTCTCTTGTCTCAGCCTCCCAAGTAGCTGGGACTACAGGTGCCCATCACAATGCCTGGTTAATTTTTTTTTGTCGTTGTTGTCATTGTTGTTTAGCAGGCCCGGGGCAGGTTCAAATCCACTAAGCACTGAGCTACAGGCGCGAGCCTATACTAATTCTTAAAATCAGGTACTATAGCCAACTCTGTTCATTCTTTTTCAAAATTGTAATTTTGAATCAAGCATGGCAAATTCTACAAAACAAAGCGTCTTCTGGTATTTCAATTGGGATCATGTTGAATATATAGATCAATTTAGGGAGAAATGACATCTTAATTTTGAGTCTTTCAATTCATAATCATATATATCTCTATTTATTTAGGCCTTATTTAATTTTTCTTGGCAACTTTTTTTTTTTTTTTTTTTTTTTTTTTTTTGCAGCTTTTAGCCAGGGCTAGGCTTGAACCCATCACCTCCAGCATATGGGGCCTGTGCCCTACTCCTTGGAGCTACAGGCGCCACCCACTTGGCAACATTTTATAGTTTTTAGTGTAGAGATTTTACACATCTTTTGCCAAATTTACCCCTAAGAATTTCACAGGTTTTGATGCTTTACAACAAGTATTATTTTCAATTTCAAGTTTTGTTTTGTTTTTTTTCTTTTTGAGACAGAGTCTTCCTCTGTGGCTCTGGATAGAGTACCCTAGCATCATAGCTCACAGCAACCTCAAACTCTTGGGTTCAATTGATCCTCCTGCCTCAGACTCCCGAGTAGCTGCATTACAGGCATAATTTCAAGTTGCTCAATTGCTCATTGCTAATATCTAGAAATTCAGAAGATTTTTTGATACTGACTTACATCCTGCAACCTTGCTAAATTCACTGATTCGTCCCAGAGGCTTTGTTTCTGGATTTTTAGATTATCTACAGAATCATGAGGTCTGCAAACAAAGACAGCTTTATTCCTCTTTTCTAATCTATGTCCTTTTTATTATTTTCTCTTACCTTACTGCTGTGACAAGAACCTCCAGTATTATATTAAACAGAAGTAATGAAAGCAAACATCCTCGCCTTGCTCTTAATCTGAAGGCAAAGATTTTGATGTTGCACCATTCACTAAGCTTGGTATTTTTCATAATTACCTATATCAGAACAAAGAAGTTCCCTTCTACTCCTAGTTTTCTAAGAGTTTTTATTAGGAATTGATGTTGAATACAGTCAAATGCTTTTTCTGCATCTATTAAGATAAACCTATAGTTTTTCTTTTTTAGTCTATTGATGGAAATAACAATGATTGATTTAAAAATATATATTACGGGGGAGGTTCATGGTGTATGGCACACTTCTTTTGGGTAGGACACAATTATAAGAGGGACTTAAGGTAACAAATTCAATCAGTATAACCAAATTTTTTGTACCCTCAAGGAATCCCAAATAATTTTCTTTCTACATATAAATAAAATATATATTTAAATATATATTTTATATTTTTAATATATTTTTATAAATATATATTTTATATATAAATATATATGTATAACTAACTGCATTCCTAGGATAAACCCCATTTGGCCATATTATTTATCCTTTTTATATATTATTGGGTGTGATAGGCTAAAAGTTTGTTAAGAACTTTTACATCTGTGTACACGAAGGATATTGGTCTTTAATAATGTCCATTTCTTGAAATGTCTTTGTCTAGTTTGGAATTAAGACGATGTTGGCGTCCTGGTGGCTACTGTTTTCTGAAACCACCTGGGTAGAATTGATATTTCCTCCTTCAGTGCTTGGCAGAACTCACTAGTGAAGGAAACTGGGTCTGGGGTTTTCTTTGTGAGAATGTTTTCCCTATAAAATTACAGATTCAAGTTGGTTAAGAGAAATAAAAGTTGTCCAATTTGTTGACATAGACCTGTTCATAATATCCCCTTATTATCCTTTTAATAACTATAGGATCTACAATAATGCCTTATTTATCATCCCTAGTATTTGTTCCCTGTCTTTTTTCTTAATTATTCTGGCTAGAGAGATTCAATAATTTTCTTACTCTCAAAAAACTAACGTTTGCTTTAACTTATTTTTCTATATTATCTTTCTGTTTTTCATGTCATTGATTTCCACTCTTTTATTATTTCCTTTCTTCTGCTTGTTTTGGCTTTAATTTCCTCTTATTTTTCTATTTTCTTATTGTCAAAGGTTAGGTTATTGATTTCAGAACTTTCTACTTTTCTAATACACATCTTAATGCTATAAAAATTTCCTTTTAAGCACTGCTCTATTGGTAACCCATAAACTGTAATATGTTTTAAATTTCATTCAGTTCAAAGTATTTTCTAATTTCACTTGTGATTTAGAAGTATGTTGTGTACTTTCCAAATATTTGGAGATTTTCCAAATACCTTCTGTTATTGATTTCTGATTTAATCCCACTGTGCTCAGAAAACATATTTTGTATGACTTAAATCCTTTTAAATTGATTGAAATTTCTTTTATGGCCCAAAATACAGTCTATCTTGGTAAATGTTCTGTGTGCACTCAAAAAGAATGTGTACTCTGCTGTTATTCAGTGGAATGTTCCACAAATGCCACTTTGAACATATTAATAGTGTTATTCAATTATTCCACGTCCTCACTAGCTTTCTATCTACTGTTCTATCAATTATTGAGAGAACAGTGTTAAAATCTCCAACTATAATTGTGGATTTGACTATTTCTCCTTTCGGTTTAGGATTAGGGTCTCCAATCACTTTTAAGATTGCTTGGTTCTCTTGAGGAAATGATTCCTTTACCATTTCTGAATGGCCCTCTTTATTCCTGGAAATCTTTCTTGCTCAAAAATAAACTTTGCTTCATATGCACACAGACACTCCAGCTCTTTCTTCTGATTTTTGTTTGCATACTGGATCTTTTTCCACCCTTTTATTTTTAACCTATCTATATCTTTGTATTTAATGAAGGTTAAATATAAATACATTTATATTTTATAAACCTATGTAGCCAAAGCAAAATTGGGCATTTCTGTTTTTAATCCAATCTGACAAAACCTGCCTTTTAATTGATAGAACTTAGACCATTTACATTTAATGTGACTACCATCATGGTGTTTGTTTTCTATTTTTTCAATCTACTCTTCATTCTCTTTTTCCTCATTTTCACTTTCTTTTGGATTAAGTCCAATTTTTTTTTAACGCTTCCATTTTAACTTCTTTATGGGCTTATTAGCTGTACCTTTTGTTTCTTTAATTTTTTCATTAGGGCTTATACGTACATCTTAGTCTCAGCCTACCTTCAAAGTCCTGTTGTATCATTTCACGTACGGTATAATAGCTCGTGACAGTACTTTCCCTTCATGACCTTCTGGCCATTGTGCAGCTACAATCATACATTTTACTTCTGCCCGCAATACATTATCATATTTGCTTTAAACAGATAATTGTCTTGGCAAGACATTTTCAAAAACAAGAAATCTTCTGGATTTACATTCCTATTTGCCTTTTCTGGTGCTTTTCCTTCCTTTATGTGTATCCAAGTTCCATCAGGTGTCATTGTCTTTCTGTCTAAAAGACATCCTTTAACATTTCCTGTAATGGTGGTCAGCTGGTGATGAACTCTGTGAGCTTTAGTGTCTAAAAAAGTCTTTATTTCATCTCTCTTTGGTATTAACTCTATTGAAGTTAGTATAGAACTCTAGTTTGAGAGTTTCTATTTTCACTGCCTTAAAGGGACTGCTCCCTTGTCTTCAGATTTGAGCTGTTCCCAAAAGGGAGTCTCCTCATTCCGACCTTTGTTCCTCTAATGTGTCTTTTACCTCTGGTGACTTTTCAGGTGTTAAATTTGATTATGATGTGCCTTGGTGTAGTTTTCTTCACTTTCTTCTAATTGAGACTTGTTGAGCTTTTGGATCTATGGAATTACAGTCTTCACCAAATTTGAACATTTTCCACCATTATTTATTTAGATTTTTTATTCTCAGTCTGTTCTCTCAAATGTCAGCTTTAGAGGGTCAGTTGAGTATAATCACGTAGTAGTTACGTTATAAAATGGGCTCGGAAGTCAGACACCCTGGGTTCAAGTAGCGACTTGGCCACTATTATGTATATGACCATATGTGAGTTATCTGGCTTCCGAGTCTATCTTATCCATAAAATAAACATATTAGAGATATCAACCTACCTCAGGAGTACTAATAAGGTTTAACTGAGAAAACATCACTCCCAGTAATAGTAAATGCTCAGTGGAAACCGGCACACCCAGTGACATCATCTCCTCACATGCCAGCTGACAAAGATGGCAGCCTGTGTCAATCTCCCTGATCACGCGTCCCCAGAGCTATCACCAACAACATGTGTGCCCCCTACAGGCCACACCTGAACTGTCTATACGTGCTGAAGAATCTCATCAAGTTCACTAACTGCCAGAAATGTCTCCTCCAGCTCTGAGTCACGCCCATTGCTCCCTAATTCCTTCCTAGTCATCATCCTTTCAATACAATTTTCTCTCAGGCAGGATCAAAATGTCACTATTTTTTTTTTTTAGGTATCCTGGCCTGCCTCCCTCAAAAGGAGCAAAATGTTCATTATCCACATCTATTCCAAGTACTCCACATACAGTGACTCAATTTTGCGTTTAGCATAACAATGAAATTCTGAAATACTGAAATACTTCAAAAATCCAAAATGAAATTATCACAAGATACTGAAATACTTTAAAAATCCAAAATGAAATTATCACAAGATAACAGCACAGCAAGCAACATTGAGCTTTTCTCTACTTAATGTTCTACTGACTTACGTTAAAGCTTTGTTTGCTCTTTTGCCAACCTCTAGGGAGAAATACTTCTTAAGTGTAACTGGCTAAATAAGCTTGGAAAGTAAGTGAAATTTTATTTCTTTACTGAAAAAGCTATTATTTGTGAGATGTATTTAGACACTGTTCTGGATATGCCATGGGCAGAACTATATTGAACTACATTGATCTCATCTAGATGAAGTCATCTGTATTTTTTTAGATTACATGGCCAAAAGAACCTCTCTAGTTGACCACCTCCCTACATTGACCACCTTCTTAAGTTGACCTAATTTTCACAGACCAGATATGCACCACATGTATCTATCAGTACAGTAGGCCTACTTCCGCCATATGTTGACCAGCTTATTACAGACACTTGGGTGGTCAATTTATACAGGTTCTACTGTACATGCATTTATGGAATGAGTCTTAATAAGTCCACTGCTTCAGTTTCTCTTTCTTTCAATGTATAGTCTATATACAGATAAAATACAACACTGATGGTGGCGCCCGTGGCTCATTCAGCAGGGCGCCAGCCACATACACCTAGGGTGGCAGATTCGAACCCGGCCCAGGCCAGCTAAGCAACAACAGACAACTGCAACCAAAAAATAGCCAGGCGTTATGGTGAGCTCCTATAGTCCAACTACTTGGGAGGCTGAGGCAAGAGAATTGCTTAAGCCCAGGGAGTTTGAGGTTGCTGTGAGCTGTGACACCACAGCACTCTACCTAGGGTGACTACCCAGGGCGACAGCTTGAGATTGTCTTTAAAATAAATAAATACAACATTGGGTGTTACAATTCAGCCTGAGTTATAGCCTAAACACAAAGAGACATTATTTTCACAGCTTACAGAGCACTTTCATAGACATTATCTCATCCATTCTTACAGCAATCCTGTGAGCTAAGGACTGACAAAGAGGAAGTTAATAACATCATGGAAACAAAAGAAAGACTGAGATGCCAAAGAGCAATCCTTTCTTTAAGAATAGTTAATGCGAGACTATCTAAATCGATCTCCTCACAGTTTATGTTTGTGAATACTTACTTTTAATGAGCTTTGTCATTTAACTTTGCCTTATTAGACAGTGATAACATGTCATTTATCATGAACCTGAAATTTCTCCACTACCTCTTCCCTAAGAGAAAACTTTTGTTCCCAATATTTTATTTTGAAAACTTTTAAACATTTGGAACAGCTTCAAAAATGGTGTAATGAGACCAGGCATGGTGGCTCACACCTGTAATCCTAGCACTCTGGGAGGCCAAGACAGGTGGGCCACCTGAGCTCTGGAGTTGAAGACCAGCCTGAACAAAGTGAGACCTCCTTCTCTACCAAAAATAGAAAAACTAGCCAGATATTGTAGTCCTAGCTACTGAAGAGGCAGAGGCAAGAGGAATGCTCAAGCCCAAGAGTTTGAGGTTGCTGTGAGCTACAATGCTATGGCACTCTACCCAGGGCAATGGAGTGAGACTTTGTCTCAAAAAAAAGTGTAATAAAGATGATCTTTATGTAGATTCACCAGTCATCTATAATTTGTCACATTTGCTTTATACATGCACACGAATATATCATACATATACATACATGTGAATAAAGCAAAATATATTCAATATATCATATTTGAATTATATTTATTAGACATTATATATAAATTTTATGATATAGAATGTGTTTTTAAATCATTTAGAAGTATATAGATGGACCATTTGAAAGTTAGTAGCAAGCCTTATGGCAAGTGAGTCATAAATACTTCAGTACAAAATCTCCCAAGAACAGAATGTTCTCTGACAGATAATTATCACAAAAGTGACCGCTGATACGTCATGACCTATCATATGGCTCATTTGCAAGTTTTCCCAAGTGATTCACTAAATGACCTCATAGCCATTTCACTGACGCAGGATGAAATCGGGATCACACACTACACTTAGAATCAAATCTCTCTACTCTGCTTTAAACAAACAAACAAACAAACAAAAACAGTTCCCCAGCCTTTTAGCCAATAATGACTGACATTTGTTAAAAGAGTATAAATGCTTCTTTTTGGATTCATCCAACTGTTTCTTCATGATTTGATTCAGGTGAAGCACTGTGGGCAGGAACGCCATCTCAGCAGACGGGCAGGGACAAGTCAGTGGGGACGCGACACCAATGTGTTCCTCCAGCCATCTCAGCAGACAGGCAGGGACAAATCGGTGGGGACGGTGTTCCTCTACCGGTGATGTTGAATTGCTTCAATTTGACCCCTTGTTTAAGGTGCAGGGTAAAGGTGCCCTTGACCTTTGTAATGAAGTAGCTCACGGGGTGACACTTGGAAGATACTCTGTCCCCCAACCATCTTTCACTCACTGAGTTTAGCAACTGCTGACCCTTTTTACCTGGATCCCTTTATGAATGACTATGATGGTTATAAAATCTTCTCTCCTGTTATCCTTCTACATTTATTAACTGGAACTCTTCAGAAATATTTCATGACTGCAAAAAGAAACACCCAGGACTATCTTCATGAGAGGGTGAGAGAGGAGGAGGTCCCTGGAGATAACTAAGGGGATAGGCCCCAGAGACGTCTGCAGTCAGCTCTAGATACACACAGCTCTGCATGTGCTGCTAGGAACGTGTTTTCTCTCTGGTAGACCCGGTTCAAAGGAATTCCTCCATCCCATTGTGTGTTCCGTAGATATCTGCTGTGTTCTTTGTTCCAAGATGAAGATGGGAAAACTGGCACAGGATCTAAAGGAATGGCCTTTTTGAGCTGCATACAGTAACCTCTAACTTCCTCCCTTCAGCAGAGGGAAGATCTCTGAAAACATCAGATTGAGAAAATTGGACCTGGCCAAAAAACCCAGGAGATTATTTGTAAAGTACATGTAGCTCTGAAACTATTTCTAATGGTATAGAATCTATGGGGTGCATCCAACCTCTCTTCTGCTGCACATTGGGAGAGTAAGTGTTGTCTTGGCCACACAGTAAACACACAAACACTGATGAAAGCTGATTTGCAAACAAACAAAAAAAAAAAAAAAAAAGGTCTGTGCATACTTTTCATGACAGTCTCTACGCTGCAGATAAGCAAAAACAAGTTCTCACAAATTCAGCATTGCAGACACAGGTTGGACACCCGTGGATAGACCCAGCACCCTAGACTTACTCCCTTCCATTCTTATCTCACGTGGCTTCCATTCAAAGAAGGAAACAGTATTTCTTTCCATTCCTTTATAACTACATAACTTTAGAAACGTAGGCTCACTGTCTGGGGATCGATTACCGTAATGCCTCGGTAACACCAAACCCAGCGCTTCCAAGATTCAGCCCCTACCACTGATTTTCATTCTACTAAAAATGTTGGCTAATAGAGTCAAAATAATATTTTAAGTTTTGATTCAAAAATCATGGTGTATCATGCCACTCTTCAATACCACTTTGAAGTGCTTAACCTTATACCTTTTGAGGTGTCACAGAGAAAGCCAAAATCAATGGTTAAAAAAATCTCTGCTGTCCTCTCCATCCTCTCACATCCAGAACAGGGCAGCCATGGAAACTGATCAACACGAGAACATATGGACACGCAGAAATAGTGATTCTGAGTGTGGGTGATTAGAGGAAAGGTGTAGCTATCTAAGGCGGCAAGGGAAAGCAGGTTTAATCTGGTTAGGAAAGACAGAGTTTGGACTTAGGGACCTGAAGTTTTCCCATCAGAAAATGCTCAGTGTCTGGATTCGGAATCCAGAATAGACATGTATTTGAGTCAGCAGGAGGGACCACAGTTGAAAATATAACAAATGAATTTCCTAAGGAAAAGAGAAATGAGGGGGAAAGCTGCAGCAAAACCACTCACTCAAACTCCTTTCAGGTATTCTGCCTTGGAAATGACTTTATCTTCTAATTTCCTCCCCTGTGAATACTCTCATCTTCCTAATAAGTTCTGCAGGATCAAGAATCAGAGTTTACATACCTTCTCCTAGGTTATTGGGGTCATAGAAAATACTCAATACAATTGGGACTTTGCCAATGCTTAACACCCTTGCTTAATGAAGACTGCCTTCTATGGGTACCCTGGAGCATCATTTATAGTATCTCTTGGAGGTCAATACCAAGGGATGTCTTTATACGAAATTCATGCAACTATTAAAAATCTACCAAGTTCAAGGCACTGTGCTAAGATATACCTCTTGAGAGACACACAAGATCCTCACACTCCGCTAGATCTTGCAGTATTTAAATTTTCCCATGCAAAGTCAAAGGTAAATTTGTGCCTTGTGTCATTTTTGGGCATCTCAAGGTATTTGCAGACACAAGTATTTGTAGTTTATAGTTTCCTTTCAACTCTAGAGAATAATCTAAACTACTTTAATCAAAGTAGCAAGGATATGGTTTCAGGATAATTGCTACTTCCCTCATATCTGTAGAGAAAATGGCATATTCTTAAAGTTCTTTACCATTAACTTTATTCAGAGGCTGACGGTATTAATAAATCTTCTATGCAACAAGAGCTCTGAAGTGACGTCCTCCTGGCTGTCCCAGGAGTCCTCATCACTTAGTCCCTCTTTTTGAATTTACCTGCACCATTTCCCACCCCTGGAGCTCTCCTGTTCCCCTCCCTGTGACCCCTCACCCAAATTATCCAAATTCTTCCTTCTCCTTCAAGGATGAACAGACATCTCCAACTTCATCTAGTCTGTCTCTGAATTGTGATGTCTATACTGCATCAGTTCTCAACCTGTGCGTCGTGACCCACAGGAACTGTATTAAAGGCTCACGGCATTAGGAAGGTTGAGAACCACTGCTCTACTGTATAACCTCCAACCTACATGCACATAAATCTCTAACATACATATAGATATACACACAGGGTGTCCCCAAAGTCACCAGGCACAGGGAAACTGGGGAATTATAGCTAAATATTCATTACAAAATTTTCCCAAAAGGTGGCTAACGTGGAGACAATATTTTATAACTGTTTTGTAAATAAAGGTACATTTAGCTACTATTCCCATTTTCCCTGTGTATGGGTACTTTGGGGACACCCTATATATAATCTCCAATTGGTTGGCAATATATGTACATCTCTGACCAACTTAACATTCGGGTTTCAGTTTTCTCATGTTTTTTAGTAACTACTTGATCTAAGTTCTTTTGTTTAATTTTTCCTCTACTAAAATATATCAGTAAGCTCCTTCGGGGAAATCCCCACCTGTGATGTGAAATCCACGTGTGTGTTCACTAGCACCAGTCTATGCAACTTCATGCAGACAGAAGGCAGATAATATTTGCAAGTGATTGAAATACATCTTGGTATTTGTTGAGTTTCCCAGAATATTTTATATACTTGGTCATGGATAAATGCATCTAGAGCATAATATTGCGTGCTAGACCAACATAAATCTGTTGTACCCATAACCTAGCCTTTCAGAGGCAGTCCTATTTTGATGACAGATGAATGAGGGGAAGGTAAAGCTTTTTGCATATTGATATAACCGTTATGGATACTGCATTGCTGTCCTTTATAATTTAAGGCAACATCAATGACAAAGATTAGGGAAAAGATCAGTGAGTCATAAATTATTAACTCAAAGACATCGAAGCTCATAATATTTTGTCCTTCATTTGCTGACCCATATGACCCATAATAATCAGACCTGGGTCTTTTGTCCCTAGCAGGGGTGATAAGTTCACACTGAGTGGCAATTTCTCCCCAAGCTGTCAAAAGACCCTTCAGGCAATAAAACCAACCACTTCCAGCTCATTAGGATCCCTCTGTAACAAGATAAGGGGACCCCACCACCTAACCACCTCAGGATTCAAAGTTTCAAATAGCCTGGGAAATACAGAGTTTAGAAAAGAGTCATAAAAATGATCGGAAAACAGGCCAAAAGAAACAAAATAGCATCGCCCAAATCAGGCTTCATTGAAGAGGGGTGATGGAATACAAAACTTATCTCAAAAACCAGCCACAAGGAACGGCCTGTGTGGGCAGAGAACGTGTCACCAGAAGACACGTGGGCATCTCTGATTTTTATGCCAAACAGAATCCCAGAATCCCGAGAACAGTAATTTTCAACTGGTATCCCGTGAGAGGATATTAGGTGTGCTGCAAAAATTTGTAAAGATCATTGATTCAATTATTTTCTAAGGAAGTTCAAAGCATAATAAGTATATTCTTTTTTTTTTTTTTTTTACTTTTTTTTTAATCAACATAATTTAAGTGTGGTGCAGAAGTTTAACTACAAGTTCAAGTGTGCCATGATCAAAAAGGTTGAAAGACACTGCTCTAGAAACACACACACACAGCCACACATACACAGCCACTGTGCACTAGCGCTAAGTCAAAGTACCAGGTCCATTGGCAGCCACAGCACAGTGATTATGATGCCAGCCACATACACCGAGGATGGCAAGTTCGAACCCGGGCCAGGCCAGCTAAACAAGAAGACAACTGCAACAAAAAAACAGCCGGGCATTGTGGTGGGTGCCTGTAGTCCCAGCTACTTGGGAGGCGGAGGCAAGACAATCACTTAAGCCCAAGAGTTCGAGGTTGCTGTGAGCTGTGATGTCACAGCACTCTACCAAGAGTGACACAGTAAGACTCTGTCTCAAAAACAAATAAATAAATAAATAAATAAATAAATAAATAAATAAAGCACTGGGTCCAAGGTGCACTTGGACCAAGAGGTCTGAAATAAAACCAGGAGCTCTTTTTCCAATGTAAGGCTGCTGTTAAAAGGAAGTTTCACGTTTTAAACAGTCTTTCAACAACTGCCTTAAACTCTGAAGACACTTAGCGTGGTGGGAGGAAGGGGGAGTTCGGGAGGGAAGCTTAATGAACCGGCTGTTTGAGGCTTCCTTGAAATCATCTGGCATCATTCTTACCTTTCTCCTGCAAAATAAAGCCTCAAAGTCAGGGAAGGCACAGGTGGAAGAGGCAAAAAAATTGCCCCTGTTGAGAAACAGAGGTGGATCTGCTAAGTGCAGACGCATTTAGAAGGAATGTAAGCTTTGTTTCCTGGCCACCAAACATAGTTGGATGGATTTGTGCCAAAATGAGAAATAAAAGCGGGTTCTTTCCTCCCTGCACCCTGCAGAGTTGCCTTTGAAGTCACATGTGCTCCACAGGGCACAGACAGAAACAAAACTCAAGGTCTTTCAAAATTATATTGTGCGTGCTTTGGTAGGAGGCAGTGTCCTTCAAACATTTACATAAAGTCATTTATATTTTCAATTGCCTCTTAGATATGCTGAACTTTTCTTTTCAAGCCCTGGAATTTAAATCCATGCTTCCCTCTGGTTATACCTTCTGGTCCCAGAGACAGCCTCAGGGACTTGGCCCAGTTGCCTGGATCTGGTTCCAGGATGGACAGTGTGCAGGGATGGAGACTGACCCTCCTCAGCCACCTGGCAAGTGCTGGCTGGCACCAAAGCCTTCTGGACTCCCCCATCCAGCTCCCTGGGAGGCCTCAGGCCCTCCTCAGCTCACCATTCTGCCTTCCTGGGCCTACGGATGAAGTGCAGCTGTCCCTCCTTCGTGCCTGCTACCCCAAATAGAAGGGAAGAAAAATATCACACACGGAATAGTAGCAACTATACTGCTGGTATATTTCAGAATGAATCCATCTTCAAAATCAGGCATTTCTTGGTAAGCCTCATTACAACCATGAGCATAGAAATATTTATATTGTTTGTTTTCTACCTAGATGTTGAGCTTAGGGCATGGACATCCCCTAAGCCGGTATCACATAACTAGGAGCTAAAAAATCAGAGAGAGAAACAAAAGCATTTCATATTGTGAAATGCATTAATTCACCCACTAGTGGTTTCAAATCCCTTTATTTTAAAAGGACTTGTCCTGTAAAATTTGAATTTCAGTGAACAAGCCACATTCAAAGATCCAGAAAGCCACATTCAAGGATCCAGAAAGCCACATGTGGCCCCAAGGCTGCAGATTCCCCACCCCTACAAGAGAAAAAAAAAAGTCAAAATGGTAAACTTTCAACATAAGAGATATAATCACACAATATCAGCAAATGATATCTTTTCTCCAGAATGGAAGCTACAACTGAAAGGAATTGTAAAACAAACTGATCCAATTTCTTGAAGAGGAGGAAACTGCTGGCTGCCTGAAACTAATAGTGCCAAAGAGACATAAAAGGAACCTCCACTCGCCAAAGATGGGACAATATTAATATCAAAAACAATGACTGTAACTGATTCAAACGTACCAAGTCTATAAACCCATGGGTCTGTAATGAGTTGGGGCAAGACATTCCTTCCACTCCGTTCCCTCCCCACAAAAATATAAGTTGCTAGAGCCATAATTTGTTGCTTAGAAAATAGATAAATATTATAAAAGACTGAAAAAAATGTATGCAGCTTTTTCCTTTCAAATAATTATTTCAGGATAACTAAATAACAGACGATGGAAAAAAGCATCCATATTAAAGAATCCCAACTAATCAATGCAAGAAAAATGGTAGAATTCGAAAATGTCCATTTTGTGACTTCTAAGAACAGTATCAATAGTTGCAAAGTCCATTAAGTGAAAGGCAAAGCATGGACCAAGCATACCGCTAAATCTTCCAATCAATCTTAACTTTACTGAAACTGGGAGAAGCACATGCTCTGGTCTCTCCCAAAGAGATGTGCTGGGATGTATAGAACACCACTTATGAAGGGTTATTGCCAGCAAAGAAATGAAAAACTGGGCCAGAAAATAATCAGGCCTCTTGATCTGTTTACAGGGACTGCAGGGAAAGAGGAATGAGTTAAATACACCACAAGGAAGCAACTGACCAAACCAGCATCCTCTATGGCAAATAAACTGGTTTCTCCAACAAATAAAGGGAATAAAAAAGGAGAAGGATGTTCAGGAGGCCTACTACAGACTCCGACGCACTTACAAGACAAAGCTGTCAGTTCCATTCGTGTGGACTGTGGCCCCTAAATTGACCAACTATTCAAACAAACAGACCTTTGCAATTGCAAGGGAGAAGCAATAAAATGTGAATATAGACTGTGATAAGGAAAATTAATTAGTATTAACTAAATAGCAGTATTTAATCATAATTATATGTACAAGCACTTATTTATTAGCAATGCACGCCAAACTATTTTCCCGTGAATTTTTTTTATTTTTTTTTTAGTTCATAGTCTTGGGACTTACATTTCAATGGATTCAGTCGGTAAAAGTCTTACTGGTTTTTTTTTGTTGTTGTTGTTGTTGTTATTATCATATGGATCAACTATATAATGCTGAAGTCGGGGTGGTGTAACCATCACGGGAATGGTGTATGTTGCACCCAACAGATAATTATCAGCCCTTGCCCCCACTAGGCTCCCTGCTTCTTAGTTCCAATGTCCATCACACCACTCTATGATCATACACACCCACTGTTCAGTTCCCACTTACAAGTGAGATCGTGTGGTATTTGTTTTTCTAGCCAGAACTTTTTTTTTCCCAAGGTAAGTGAATGACTCAGGACTAGAACCCACTCTTAACAATACCAAGCACACGCGCTTTTCATTATACCCAAACTCAAAGGAGACACAAAAAATGAACTTTTTTTTTTAATTCTTCACAAAGAGCAACAGCCACCCCCATTTGGTATTCTTTCCATTTACTTTCTCTTGAAATAAAATACCAAACTAAAAACCCGTACTCTACTAAACAAGCCTTCAAAAGTGAAGGGGAAATAATAACTTTCTCAAAGAAAAGTTGATGGAATTTGCTGCCTTATACACCTGCCTTGCAAGAGATGTTAAAAGAAGTTCTTTAGAGAAAGAAAATGATGAAGGCCAGAAACTGAGATCTACATAAAGAACGTTGATATCAAGAAAGGAATAAGTAAAATAAAAACAACTATTTTTTGTATTTTAATTGATCTAACAAATAGCATTTTGTTCCAAATACTAACAGAAACAATATATCCAATTATGTATGCTGCTATCTATATATCTTAAGTATGTTTTCATATGTGTGTATTTATACACACATACCCAGTGACACACACTTATATATGAGTGAAATAAATGACACCAAGGATGAAAGAGAGGAACTAGAATTATTTTGTTATTATAAAGTACCCACACTACCCACAAAGTAGCACAGTGATTTTAAAAGAGAACTTGGATTAGTTGTAATGTATATTGCAAACCGTAGGGCAACCCCTAAAGAAAGGAAGGAGAAAAAAAAAAAAAAAAAAGAAATATAACTGATAAGAAAGAAGAGACAATGGCCAAATACAACCATAAAAGGCAGAAAAAAGAATGGAGGACAAAAAGTAAAGGACGAGGGCAGAAAACAGCTGTGGATATGGCAGATATTAATCCAACTACATCCACAATCACTCTGAATATCAATGATCTCTGATCTCTGAGTAAATGCACCAGCTGAAAGATACTGTTGGAATAGATAAAAAATATAACCCAACTATATATGATCACAGAACACAGGAACATCTTTTTTCTCCCCACCAACTATATATTCTCCACAAGCAACTCTATTTATTTTAGGGAGCTTTCCTTTTTTTTTTCTTTTTCTTCTTTTATTATTATGGGTATATAATAATTGTGTATCTTTATAAGGTAAATGTGGTGTTTTGAGACAGACATACAATGTGAATTAATCCAATCGCAATAACTGGGGTGCCCATCACCTCAAGATATTTATCATTGTGTCGGGGATATTCCAATTCCACCCTTTGAGTCATTTTAAAGTCTATGCCAACTCATTACTGATGATAGTCACTTTGTTGTGCTATCAAATATTGTCTATTCTAACTATCTAAATATGTTTTTATACCCATTAACCATCCCCACTTCACCACCTCCCAGCTACTCTTCCCAGTCTCTGGTAACCAACATTCTACTGTCTTCATAAAATTAATTTTTTTTTTTTTTCTTTTAGAGAGTCTTACTTTGTTACCCTGGGTAGAGTGGAATGGCATCATAGCTCACAGCAACCTCAAACTCCTAGGCTTGAGCAATCCTGGCTAGGTTTTCTATTTTTAGTAGAGATGTGGTCACACTCTTGCTCAGGCTGGTCTCAAGCTCCTGAGCTCGGGCTACCCACTTGCCTTGTTCCCCCCAGAGTGCTAGGATTACAGCTGTAAGACACTTCACCCAGCCAGATCAATTATTTTTTAATATTAACTCCTACATGTTATTTGTGTATGTTATTTAGGGTATTTCTGTACTTGGCCTATTTCACTTAGCATAATGTTCTCCAGTTCCATCCATGTTGTTGCAAATAGCAGAATTTTATTCTTTCTGTGTCTATATAACATTGCATTGTATATGTGTACCACAACATCTTTATTAATTCATCCATTGATAAACAAGGTGGATTCCAAACCTTAGTTTTTGTGAACAATTCTACAATAAGCATCCAAGAATCAATATCCTTTTGATACACTGAATGTACCCCCTTTGTATATATACGCAGAAGTAGGATTGCTGGGTTATGTGATGGTTCTATTTTTAGCCTTTTTAGAAACCTCCGTACTGCTCTCCATAGTGGTTGCACAAAGGAAAAAAAGCCCGTTAAATCCGAAGTTCAAGAAAAGAAATAATAAAAACTAGAGAAGAAATCAGTAAAATTGAAAACAGAAAATCAATACAGAAAAATCAATGAAAACAAAAACTTGTTCTTTGGAAAGATAAATAAAATCAATAAGCCTCTTAGCCAGGCTAAGAAAAAAAGAAAACAGACACACATTATTAATATCAGAAATGAAAGAGGGACGTCATTACATATGGCACAGCCATTACAGGATAATAAATACTGTCAACAACTTTATGCCCACAAATTCAATAACCCAGATGAAACAGACCAATTCCTTGTAAGACCAGCCTCAGCAAAGCGAGACCCCGTCTCTACTGAAAATAGAAAAACTAGCTGGGCGTTGTGGCAGGGGCCTATAGTCCCAGCTACTCCTTGGGAGGCTGAGGCTAGAGGGTCACCTGAACCCAAGACTTTGAGGTGGCTGTGAGCTATGATGATGCCATGGCACTCTACCCAGGGCAACAGAGTTAGATTCTGTCTCAACGAACAAAAAAAAAAAAAAAGGAAAGAAAAAAGAAATTATTCTTATTTGCTACAATCTCTGTCAGAGGATAAAAGCAGAAGGAATAATTCTTAATTCATTGTATGACACCAGCATTACCCTAACTAGCAAAACCAGGCAGAAACAGTGACAGTGTGTATTCCCTTCCCCCACTCCCACCCCCACCCCCACCCCCAGTTAGGTCTCAGTGGGCTTATACTTTGCTCCTGGAAGTATGTTCCCTGTAAAAATAAATAAATAAGCAGAAATAATAAAACCAAACCAAAAAACAATCCACAGAACGAATAAAGGCAATGAGGGAGAGAGACAGCCTTACCATGCGTTGATCATGCACAATCTCTGGTGTGGGTGGCAGTCATGACACAGAAAACTGAACTCAAGTTTTGAAACAGAGGCACCATCTTTTTTCTCGCCACCAAACTAATCATTTCTTCCAACCACTAAGTTTCAGAGAGGGAACAGAGAGAAGTAAAAAGGAAGAAGATGAAGCTTATCTGGCAAGAAAGTGGGTCCCAGGGCCCCTTGGTGCCTGTACTCAGAAAGAAGTTGGCAAGATGTTCTGCTGTTGTAATTCTCATATGGTCAATGGGAGACTTTGTCTCTACTTTTTCCAGAAGGAGAAATACAGTTTTTTTTTTAGTATATATGCACATATACGCACACATTTATATTGAGATATAATTCTAATACCATAAAATACACCTTTTCAAAGTATACAATCTAGTCGGTTTAGTTACTAAGCTTTAGTATATTCTCAAAGTTGGGCAGCAATGACCACTGTATAATTCCAGAACATTTTCATCACCACAGAAACAAACTCTGTACTTACTAGCTGTCACTCCCCCGCCAGCCTTGGTGCATATGGCCGGCACCCTAACCACTGAGCTACAGGCACAGAGCCTCCAATGTCACTCTTTATCAGCTTTCTTTTTGTGACACTTTCAGTTTTTTGTTTGTTTATTTGTTTGGGGGTTTTTTGGGTAGAGACAGAGTCTCACTGTACCGCCCTCGCTGGAGTGCCGTGACGTCACAGCTCACAGCACCCTCCAGCTCTTGGGCTTCCGCGATTCTCCTGCCTCAGCCTCCCAAGCAGCTGGGACTGAGACTACAAGCGCCCGCCACAATGCCCGGCTATCTTCTCGTTGCAGTTCGGCCGGGGCTGGGTTTGAACCCGCCACCCTCGGTATATGGGGCCAGCGCCCTACTCACTAAGCCACAGCCCTCACATCATTTATCTCAGTAGAAGGAACAGCTTCAAGGTAAGAAAACCAGGTAATGTTTTTAACAAAATGAAATTACTGGTTAAGTCACAGAAGGGAAAAAAGTACTATATCCTATGAGCCTGCATGCAATGGAGGGTTGTTTACTATGGGGGAAATGTAACCTGCTACAACTTCTCCATGACCTCAAGCAGCGAAGGACGTGGGGGCAGTCCACAGGTGGGGAAGAAGGACAGGAGCCCTGAAGCCAGACTCTATCTTAATTCTACTACAAGCTGTGACTCTGAGTCACGTTATTCTAAGTGCACCAGATCCTCATCTTAAAATGAGGAGGGGAAAAAAAAAATGCAAGCCCATTCATAGAGTTACAAGGATGAGATTTTGAGCACCCTATACATGTTAGCTATTACTAATAGTAAATATCCCATCATATTTACCCTAGGGGTATGGTTTACAAAGAAATATACGTCTCAAAATAACAGCAGCCCAGGGCTTGGATGGGTCATGTGAGCATCATGACAACACGTCTGATTCTCCCGGGTGGTTTCCTCAAATCCCAGAACTAAGAGTATCCCAGTTAGGGAACCACAGATGCTCATAGCCATCTTCGTCCTGTGTGCAATTCACTTTCACTCCACAGTCCTGCGCATATACCTAAGGCAAATTTCAAATAGGTACCAAATTTTCCATACCACAAAAAAAGAAAATAAAAAGACTCAAGCAAGTAATGTTCTGCTCTCCTAGAGAAAAAGCTGCTTCCTACAGACAGAGGATTCTTTTGCTGCAGTGTTTGTTTCCAGGTCATTTATCAGGCAATGTTAGAAATATTCGGTAATGCTAGAGGCATTTTATTCCCAGAATTTCCTGCAATGTTTCACAAAATTTAGGAGACACCACTCAATCTATGTAAACCCATATTGCAGACAACTTTCAGTTTCTTTTCCAAGGGCGGCTATCTTTTCTACTGCTGATCCCTAATTATCCAGGTTTGGCCAACTTTCCATTCAAAGATGAATTCCTACCAGTTAGAAAGCTTCTAGAACATTTTCCATTTTACCCTCACAACTATCCCAGCAATTACATGTGTGTGCAGCAACTAAAAATTACTTTTGGGGGCAGGGGAATAGAGTTATATTCTGTTGCCCAGGCTAGAGTGCTATGGCATCAGCCCAGCTCATAACAATCTCCAATTCCTGGGTTCAAGAAATCTTCTTGCCTCAGCCTCCCAAGGAGCTGGGACTACAAGCACCTACCACAATTCCCAGCTAGTTTTTCTATTTTTTGTAGAGATGGGGTCTTATTCTTGCTCAAAGTGGTCCTGAACTCCTGAGTCAAGGGATCAGCCTGCCTTGGCTTCCCAGAGTGCCAGGATTACAGGTGTGAGCCACTGCACCCGGCCGCCAAAATTACTTTTAACGTTATCATATGCAAAATGTAATTAGATGGGGAAAGCTTCTGGGATCATTCACAGGGTAATTACTGAGTTCTGACAAACATCAGGATTTGTTCATCCAGAATAACACTGTTGTTTTGTTTTTGTTTGTTTTGTTTGTTTTTGTTTTTGTTTTTCAGTTTTTGGCCAGGGCCAGGTTTGAACCTGCCACCTCCAGAACATGGGGCCGGCATCTTACTCCTTTGAGCCACAGGGACCGCCCAGCACTGTTCTCTTTTTTTACCTGGAAGGTGTACTACTTTTACACTACAATACTGTTGTGGTCTAACAGTTTTCAGAATTCCTCTTAAGAATTCCTTTCTGATCCGGTTACCTATGTACATACACACCACACACACTTAATATTTTATACCTTAAAAAAAAAAAAAAAAAAAAGTAGTATCATTCAAATTGATCATTCACACCGTCCACCCTCAGTCCAGGCCGACACTTTGCCAGGTTCCAGGACGCTCATTCATTTCCTCCCAGGACACCTCTTGTGAGTCATGTTAGTTCAAACAGAGCTTTGTCTGTAACAGGCCCTATTTCATCCTGGAGCCCAAGCTGAGAGCAAAAACAGCCTAAACTCCACCCCCAGAACATTCCTCATTCAAGAAAACACAGTTTTCCTCTTCCAAACTGAACTCAGTAAGAATATAGTTGGATCTCTGTAAAGCTAGTAAAATAGTAAAGCTGCTGGGGGAGGCCAGGCCACAGGGCCCCTGCTGAGCACAGCCCACCCTCCCTCAATCTCTGTCTGTGTCCCTACTCCATCCTTATCCTCCCGAGGGACTGCTTGAACATCTGATTTCTCCAGGCTCAGTAAACCCACATCCTAATTATAGCCTTGGTGGAGATTTAAAAAACAAAAACACAAAAAGCTAGCACTGATTTTTGTCATCATCATATTTGACAAAAATGAGGCACTGAAGAGTCACCTCTCAGGCCAGGTGAGGCTACCTGTATTTGGCCTCTTGCAGTTATAGAAAACAAACCAAAGAAACTAAACAGCAAAGAGCTTTTCCACTAAAGAAAAAAAGGAACAGCTTCAAGTGGTGTACCAAATATACCCAAGGAGCTATTTCCCTGGCCTGAGACATCACGGTACAGCCCTTCTGTGGCTGAGTAGAGTTAGCCATGAGTCTACCCAAGAGGACTTCTGTGCAAGTGGTGGGTGGCCACCCAGCCCAGGTTTGCCTGGGACTAAAGTCCTGTGTTTTCAGCAGTCACCCCACCACCCAGCTCTGCACAGCTGGCTTGCTCTTCCAATTTCCTCACCTCCAAACCAGGCCAGGCCAGGAGAGGAAGCCAGAAACTAGCTAAGAGGCAAGGAAGAGGAGGACAGCCAGTCCCCAAGGCAGAACTTTCTGGGGCTTAAACAGCTTTGATTGGTTGGATTAAACACAGTTCTCAAAGAGACAAAGCTCTTCTTTCATTCAAGTACCTTCAGTCATCCAGCCAGAGAGAGCATGCTCTCCGAGAAGCCACGGGAATGTATTCTGGGTTGGGTGGTAGACTTCCCACTAGCCAGTGGAAGAGGCTCCAAACCAAAGCTTCCAAAGTGACGGTGTGCGGGCCATCAGCATTATTAATAAAATCACCTAATGAGACTGATAGAATCCAAAGTCCTAGGCCTGCCTCACACCTGCTGGATCAGAAACCTGCATTGTTAAGAAAGCCCTGCCTCTATCTAGTAACTACTGAAATCCAAGGATGGCTATCCTGAATACTTACCCCAAACCTCCCGCCTCATCACAGCAGGGACCCTTTCTGCCTCTGAGTCTCCTGTGTCCCTTGGCTGCCCTATGGTAGGACCAAGTTCACCAAGGCCTACCCTGTTCTGGCCAGTCCCTGTGTTCCAACCTCCACTTTCTCCTCCCCTGACCATCAAATCTTTTATTCACGTAGTATTTTTTTATTTTTTTATTATTTTTGAGACAGAGTCTCACTCTATTGCCCTGGGTAGAGTGCTGTGGCATCACAGCTCACAGCAACCTCCAACTCCTGGGCTTAGGCAATTCTCTTGCCTCAGCCTCCCAAGTAGCTGGAACTACAGGCACCTGCCACAACACCCAGCTATTTTTTGTTATAGTTTGGCCAGGGCTGAGTTTGAACCTGCCACCCTCAGTATATGGGGCCGGCACCCTACTCACTGAGCCACAGGCACTGCCCTAATTCATGTAGTACTTTGGTGTTAGGAAAGCAATTTAGATCCATTAATTCACATGTAGGACAAAATGACTGATATAATTTCTTTCTTTTTTATTTTTTTTTTAAGAGATGAGATCTCACTCAGTCGCCCAGGCTGGAATGCAGTTGTGCAATCATAGTTCCCTGCAGCCTTACTCCTGGCCTCGGGTGATCCTCCTCCCTCAGCCTCCTACTGACAGAACTTCTTATTCTTCTTGGGAAGGAAGAGTGTTAATTGCCTCAATGAGTCACAGATCAGTGAAATTAATGGACATCTAGGGGAAATACTTTTGGAGTTGATAGGTTCGTCCTTAAATCAGTACTACTTGGTACCTTCCCTGACTGGCACAAAATTTTCTTAACTTGGCAAGAAAAAAAATCCCACTAACGTAACTGTTACACAACTCATTATAACATATGATTATAAGGATGTGATTAAAGAATGGGTCTTTGGTCTTAAGTAGATATAAGTCTAAATTCTGGTTCTACCATTTATTAGCCATGTGATTCTGGGCAATGTACTTAACCTCTTATAAGTTACAATAAATTAAATAAAATTTAATTAGAATACATAGCTCACAGCATTGTTAGAATTCAAGGACACTATTTTTTCAAAGTGTCTGGCATCTGATTCTTCATAGTTACTGGCATTATTAGAGCATGTCCATAACAAGTATTCATTCATCCAGACAACTTTGCTGTGTTCATGGTTAATTGATCATGTAATTTTGCTGTTCATTCATAATCTTGAAAACCTGAGGAAAACGTTGGTCAAGACCAACCTCGTTTTGTCCTAGACAAGTTTAAACGTGTAGAATTAGTCCAGTTTATTTCTGCACAGTGTCTAAGAATATGATGGCTATTGCTAATTTCCTCCTTGGGTTTTCAGCCTTTACAGTCTACTCAAGGTCATGATCACTGAGGTTATTACCTTTTTGGCCACTTCTTATGGGTGGCACCATCTAAGCAAAGAAAAACTGGAAGTGGAGAGGAGCCCAGTCACCGTGATTTGGGGACCGTGATTTGTACTGATTAGTGGTCAGTTCCTCTTTGCCGGGCCCCCTTCCTAGAAGGTAATGACAATGACCATCATAAAAAATAAATAAATAAATAAATAAATAAACAAACAAGGAAAGAGGGAGCATGCAACTTCAAACAGCAGAAACCAAGATAAGGCTTGCATTATTAGGACGACTGACAGCACTGTCCCAACTCATAGGAAACACCTGCAAAATGTGTGCACTTTTTCTACTGGGAGTTTCCAAGATCAAAAAGAGAGAGACACACTTGAGAGCCTAAAGAAGATCTGAAGTTATTATTTAGAAGCCAGCAAGAGATGACATCATCAGGCCACAAATAGTGAAAAGGGTTCCAGCCCAAGACCTGACTCTGTTGCGGACCCCGGGATCACCCTCCATCTGGAGAAACCCTAACTGCCCCCTTCTACTGATACAGGGTTCCCCAATTCAAGCCTGGACAAGGGACCCCAGTTTCCTGAGCCTGGCAGTTTCATGAAGAGAAATTTTGCCCCAAGCTAGAGGGATCAACCTGGCTTTCCATTACCGTGAACCCTGGACCACCCTCCTCTGAGGAACCCCTAACTGTTCCCCCACATATCACCGTCCATCTTCAGCAGGAAGCAGTTTGGAGTGGTCAGCGCCTCTTTTCCCTAATGGCAGTTAGAGCTTCTATTTGGAGAGGGAGGATTGAGAGAGGATTCCCACTCAGGGCTGGACAGGGATTCCCCCATTCTCTAGCCCAGGTGAGCTCAGAAATCAGACCCCCATTTCCAAGCACAAACAGGCTGCCTTTTCCAGGCCACACCCTCTGGGTTCTAAAAAGATCATGCACAAAGCAGCCTGAGACATTTTGGGGGGTGTGAGTAGGGAAACACACACTCTAATCCCTTCTCTGAGACAAAAAACTGCAGACCTAATAACCTTGCCCCAGGGGAGGAACTGCATTCAACTTTGAAAGGGTATTTCTCCATCTACCAAATCCTAGTCAAAATGTAATTCTCCAGAAATAAATACCCCTAGACCAGCAGTTCTCAACCTGTGGGTCGCAACCCCTTTGTAACAGTGAAAACACATCACGGCATTAGGAAGGTTGAGAACCACTGTCCCAGACAAAGGACCTAAGAGAGGCTTCCAACTTGGGTCTTCCCCTTGGCCAAAAGCTCTGGTGCCTTTTTTAGTACTTCTGTATTGCTTTCTGTCTAATAAAATCCTATCATACCACTGGAAAAAAA
The DNA here is from genome assembly GCA_963574355.1 of Loris lydekkerianus. NCBI lineage: Eukaryota > Metazoa > Chordata > Mammalia > Primates > Lorisidae > Loris > Loris lydekkerianus. The sequence goes on along the minus strand of CAUYPK010000818.1, from coordinate 6,341 downwards.
AAAAAGAAGAGAAGGAAACATGTAAGCAATGGCGCAATGGTCCTCAGAGGAGGGAAGGCTGATGGCCTGTGGGTTCTCACCAAGCTCAACGCAGAAGTTAAAACTGGGGCTCCCTCTGGAGACAAAGAAGAAATCTTCACAACAAATGGACTGTCAACTATGCAGTAATCACAAGGTAGAGGAAGCCATTGTGAATATAAGCAATGCATGGCTTATAGAAAAATCTAGAGAGGGATCAGGGTTTAATGAGCTGTCCCTGAGAGAAGTGAGGCAGGCCACAGGCAATGGATGATGAAAAAAACGCAACTAAGATGGCAAGCACAAATAATAACCACTATATCAAAACTCCAGATAAAAACTCTAGGCTCTGTGCTACATGTTCAGCAAGCAACATCTCACCTAATTCTCACCACAACTCTGCAAGGTAGGTACTGCCCACGGGAGGCTCTGAGAGGTTCAGTAACTGGCCCAGGACTGCACAGCGAAACAAACTGCAGAACTATGAGCTGAACCCAGGCCAAACTAATTCCGAAACAGGTGCTTTTAATAACTCCGCTAAAGAAAGAGAAACCATAAAAGAACAAAGATGAAGGGGACAGAATATCTGCCAGGAAAAGAGAGAATGATGTTATCCCAGACACTCTAAGTAAGCAAAATTAAAGTAAGTTTCCAAAAGTAAAAAGCACATCATTGTAAATAGTAGCCACTATCCAGGCCCTCATAATATTCTTATACATAATCTATTCCTACTTTGATTCTCTCTGTTTGACTGCGATTTAGCCTTCATATCTGTTTGAAAGCAATTCAACAACAAAATTCAGAGGAGAACACAGTCATCTCTTGTTACAATATGTACACAGAACTGAGAGTCGTGGCTGGCCTAGGAATTCTTATAATCAAGTTATAGAGCACTCGTGGAACTCTTTCTGGGAATCTAAGTCAAGCTCTAAAGGCTGTAATTTAAAGTAACATGAAGAAATTAGAGAGAGGCATTTCATTCGCATGAAGCTTTAGAATTGTGGCCAAAGGTCTTGAAAGGAAATGTAAAATCCAATCAGACAGAATTAAATGACTCAATAATGCTACCAAAAGCTAAAGAAATGCTGAATATAATCAAGCGAGGGAAGAAACCAGTTGCAGTCTGGATGAGAACGCAGAAGCTTCCATCTACTGGATTCAGAGGAAAGAACCTCAGGGTATCAATCCAGTAGACCAAGGTTGAAAGTCCATCACATCTGAAGGGTGTAGACTATTATCTGTTGTCATAGCAATGACAGGAGGCTTAGCCTCATGTTGTCATAGTAATTATACAATGATTCATCCTATAGTTCAAAAAGAACCCTCGGCCAGATACACAACTAGGGAAGTGCACATACTACAACTATTAGCATAGTAAACTCAATCTATCTTCTCTAACAGACCCGTCTGCCAGAGCAGCCAGGAGTCTTGACAACTCTGGGAAAGTATGGAATTAAATACAGAAGGATTGCTGTAAGAAATAAACCACAGCATTAATAGCTTTGAATGAAGTTCAAAATCATCTTGTGCCTTGGGTATGGAACGTTTGAGAATCTGACGTCTTTGAGAAAGTGTCAAATTATAATTGACTTTAGACTTGTGATTGAATAAAAGGTGAAAATAGTGTTTTCAAACAATCTTAGAATGTTTAGGAGAATGGGGACTCTACTATATTTATAGGTTCAATTTTTAATTTACAAGAATTATTCAAGTACTTAGGAAAGTGTTTGCTAAGGCCTTCAGGTTTGCTTGATCGGGGATTTCAAATGATTAAAAAGATGATTGGATATTTATTTATAAATACAACTTTAAGTGTTTGAGATAATGTGATTACGTTAGACACTGAATGGATTAATGGGAATTTAGGCTGTCCAGCTTGAGTTTACTGACTATTATTTAAAGAAAACACTCAAAACCGTTTTTAACTATTTACTAGATTTATATATAAAATAATGGGACATTTAAGGTAAAACAAAGGCACAAGATTTTCAACTTTAAGAAATCAATATTAATTGTAAATTAACATGCACTTAAAACTAACATAGAATTTAGTCCCACCAAAAATGCACAATCTGGGTGGCGCCTGTGGCTCAGTGGGTAGGGCACCGGCCCCATATACTGAGGGTGGCGGGTTCAAATCCGGCCCCGGCCGAACTGCAACAAAAAAATAGCTGGGCATTGTGGTGGGCGCCTATAGTCCCAGCTACTGGGGAGGCTAAGGCAAGAGAATGGCCTAAGCCCAGGAGTTAGAGGTTGTTGTGAGCTGTGACGCGTTGGCACTCTACCAAGAGCAATACAGTGAAACTCTGTCTTTACCAAAAAAAAAAAAAAAAAAAATTGCACAACCTGAATCTAATCATAAGGAAACATTAAATAAATGTAAATGGACAGGCTACATATAAAGAAACTAGCCCATACACTTCAAAAATGTCCTTGTCAGGAAGGAAAAGAAAAAGCCTCCAGATCAAAGACAACCAATAAACTACCTGATCCAAGGTTTTTCTTTCTCTAAAAATGACATTGTTTCATTTAGTGAAATATGAATGAGACCTGCAGATTAGATGATCGGGGCACTATAATATCAATGTAATTTCCCAATTTTGAAAACTACATGGTATTTATGTAAGAGAAGGCCTTTGGGTTTTGTTGTTAAGAGACAGGGCCTCAAAATCTGAGGCTCAAGCAATCCTCCTGCCTCAGCCTCCTCAGCAGCTGCTACTACAGGCACGTACCACCACACCCAGCTAATTTTTTTTTTTTTTTGGTAGAGACGCAGTCTGACTATATTTCCCAGGCTGTACTTTTGCTTTGGGAAAATACAAAGGGAATTATTTAGGGTCAAATAGATACTTTATCTATACTTATCTCAATGGTTCAGAGGGGGAAATAAGTATAAAGAGACAGAACAAGAAAAAGGCAAAACAAATGTATCTAGATGTCATCATTTTGAGTTTGGGAGTGAAATGTACACAGGAATCCTTTGTGATATTCTTGCAACTTTTCTGTGTATCTAGTATTATATCAAAACAAAAGTTAAAAGAAAGAAAAACCAGTATTTAAAGTAACAAGTTTTTGTTTTTTAAGCCGCCCTTGGATCTCAAAAACTACCCATTGTTAGAGAAACTAGATCAAAGAGAACAGAATAGGACTGAATAAAATAGACAAAAGGGAACCGCCCCATTCTTAATAAAAGTCAGTAATTTAGAGAAAGTGTTGTTGAAAGTATGCTAAGCTTTGCTTTACCTTGAACTCAAATTCAATTACATCCCTGTGCATGAGGGCTCTGACACCAAGCATGTGGGGTGTTTGTGGTAAATATGTGCCCCAAGGTTTTACTCAATAGGATGCTTGAGGTTCAAGATTATTACCCCAACACCTTCCCCAGAACTCCAATTCTGGAAAATTTTCCTCTGGACATAATACCAAATGCTTCTTGGTAGAAGGCAGGCCTCACCCTGGGATCTACGTATCAACTCCAGCCAGGCCAGGACTAAAGGGTTTTGAATCACTTTTTGTAACAGTACAAAAGACCTTATTCAGTGGGAAAAGTTGCAGGAACAAGAATTCCCCCAGCATTCTCCTTAGTGATATAACCCATCATTCCCAACCACTCCTTATAAGTGGCGATCCTGATGCACAGATATGTGACCCTTCTCTGAGACCACAATCAGACACAACCACCAAAGAGCTTAGAAATGCTAACAGCTTCATCCTGGGCTGTGTCAGCCCCATTTCAGGAATCCCCGTTTCAGGAATCCATAGCAACAGATGAAAGCAGACAAAGAAATTTCTTAACAGGATCAATTATTAAAAATCAGAATGAACATCTAAGGAAAACTATGGTATCCTTTCTGTAAATTCTCTAAAATGATGGAGGAAACTATTTATTCTCAATATTTCAGATATCCCTAGGCCTAAAAGCAGGTGATAGAATTATATAGAATTCTATTACATAGAATTTGAGACTAAGGGAGTGTGTGTGTGTGGGGGGGGGGTATGTGTAATTAAAGCACAGAAATACAAGAGAACCCCCATAGTTGACTCCCTCCCTACACTGACCACCTCCTCAAGTTGACCTAATTTTTATAGACAGGACATGCACCCCATGTATGCCCCAGGACAGTAGGCCTAGTTCCTTATGTGGACCACCTCTGTATGCTGACCAGTTCATTACAGCCCCCGGGGTGGTCAATGTACAGAGGTTCTGCTGTATATCACAGTTACCTTATCCTTTCACTAAATCACGAGGTGTTGACTAAGCACAGGTTACATATATAATGTGAAGCTGGGAAAAGAGAGGCCTTCAGAAATACGTACAAAGGGAGGCTAAAATTTTAACATTATAAAAGTGCTATATCTACTACTTAGCACAATGGTTCAAAGAAATAAGTAAAATCAGCCTCATTTTCAAAGTAAGAAATCTTGAGGAAAAAGGGGTGTGGGAGAAGATAGACGAGTATCAGAAAGATAGAAAATGGTACGATCACAAGTCCTACCACAGTAGAGGGGCCCTGAATTCTTCATCTGCAATATCTGGGTAACCTTGGCAACCCACTGCATGGCCCCAGATCTTCGATTTTGCATGGGTCCAATAAGTGTCTTGAACCAGAAGGCGCCTAAGGCTGCTCCCAGCCTTTAATAAATAAATAAATAAATCTAGAATTTCTATCCTAGGACTTAGCCTTATCAAACATCCATGCCAAGTCAGATCAGGATAAGAAGAAGCCTAAAATAAGACCATTCCAGAAAAATCTTTACATCTACTGTTTTATACAGAAAGGGAAAATGGTAATTCCTCAATTAGAAAAAAAGGAATTATGATTATTCAAATAAGGTACAACAGAAAACTCCAATAAGGAGAGGATCTGTATTCTGTGTCTCTTATGATTATTAAAAAGAGTGAGCCTGGGCACGGTGGCTCACACCTATGATCCCAGCACTCTGGGAGGCCAAGGCAGGTGGATTGCCTAAGCTCAGGAGTTCAAGACCAGCCTGAGCAAGAGCAAGACCCCGTCTCTACTAAAAGTAAAAAAACTAGCTGGGTTTTCTGTTGTGGCAGGCACCTGTAGTTCTAGCTACTGGGGAGGCTGAGGCAGGTGGACTGCCTGAGCCCAAGAGCTAGAAGTTGCTGTGAGCTATGAAGATGCCAAGGCACTCTACCCAAGGTGACAAAGTGAGACTCTATCTCAAAAATAAAAAAGAAGAGTAACATTCTCTAATCTCTGCAATACACTGCGTGTGCCCTTAAAAGGCAGAAAGATGGCAACCTCTGAGGGCTGTCACTCTCCTTCTCCTTGATCCTTATATCCACCCCCTAAGGAACAAAGATACAGTTATGGCTCCCAGGCCCTCAGCTACTTTGCTCCTTCCCAGTTTTAGATGACTTCTGCAGGTTGGGCTGAACATGGCACTGGCTGGAAGCTGTACTGGGCACTATTCCCATTCTGTGACCCAGTGGCCTCCCTGGTGCATCATCTAACCATCCAAATTGCCCCACTAGGGTAACCCACCATCCTGGGCTGCTTAGCCTCCCAAATAAACCTCTCTGCTCAAACAAAAGCAGACTGGATTAGGAAGAGCCAGGTACCCGGGTGACTTTTACCAGCTGTTTACCTTTAAGTGCCTCTCACCTTCTCTACAAAATACCATCGTGATGGAAAAGTACCGTATATACTCGAGTATAAGCCAAGTTTTTTCAGCACAAAATTTGTGTCGAAAAACCTAACTCGGCACAAATTTTGTGCCGGAAAAAAAACTCGGCTTATACTCGAGTATATACAGTAAGTAAAATGAAATGGAAAGGTATGTACTTGTGATTAAATAGATAGAGAATGCGCTTGCAGTCCAGGTTGCACCGCATTTCTCAGGTTCTCTGGAGCGCGTGCCTCGGTAGAGCAGGGGTCACCGTCTCCGGGAGCCCACAAGCCGCTCTCTGTGGGAAGAGAGTCACCCAGGCGGGCTTTTACTTTAGGGGCCCTCCCATGGCTTCACAGGAAAGGGTGGAGATAGTGACCAAAAGAACGGGGTTTGGGCGCTGCCCCAAGAAAACCACTTACACCCCGGGGACTTGCGAACTACTCAGAGTGATGATGAAGGAATCCAAACTGACTAACTTCCAGCAGCGCCACATCATGGACACCATGAAAAGAGGAGACACTTTGCCACTGCAGTGCAGCCCAACGTTCAGCCAGAGGGTCTCACCTTCCAAGCAGCCAGCACCATCCATCTACCTGCCTCCCATCCTGGTGGCCCAGTCCCACCTCCGGCCTGCCAGCATGTGCCAAGCCAACGGGGCCTACAGCCGGGAACAGTTCAGGCCTCAA